>JAXQQM020091896.1:0-39564 GCA_034641835.2 Pinus albicaulis | reverse complement strand
TTTAAAAAAAATACGATTTTTTTATTATATAAAATATATAATATATAATTCAATTGATAATTATATATATATATATATATATATTATAATTATATAATTTATTTATATATATATTATAATTTTCATATAATAATTATATAATTAAAAAAATAATAATAATAATAATAATAATTAATTAAATATTAATTAAAAAAATTATATATATATATATATATATATATATATAATAATTATATAGTAAAAAAAAAAAAGAAAAAAAATAAAAAAATTATTAATTAATTAATTAATTAAATATTATTTAATTAATTAATTAAAGAAAAAAATTAATTAATTAAATATTAATTAATTAATTTTAAAGAAAAGAAAGAGGAGAAAGCTGGCGAAAGAGTATTCCCCCTGCATACACGCTCGATATCATTAAACCCGATATCGATGAGGCGAAGATTCCAGAAGAAATTAGGAGATCTTGAGAAGCAAATCAATAACAATTCCGAAGAATTCGGAAAAAGATTAGTCAATCTGGAAGGTACAGTTTCAGGGCACTCCAACGACATCAAAAAAATCCATGATACAACAAATCGAATAGAAAGACAAATGTGGCTAAATCATCACGAGACCACAGAAGCAATGAACAAGCAGAACGAAGCAATGAACAATATGACAGAACTCTTCAACAAGCTAAATGATAAAATAGATAAGTTGGGTCAGACACAATCCCCAACATCTCCTAACAGGGAACCAAATCAACAAAACAGTACCGCAGATTCAGGGAACTCGGGAGAGCATCAGGAAAAAACCGATTCCCCACATCATCAAGAAGATAGTAATGCAGATTTTCAAAACAAGCAGCTCTGGAATGCATTCGCCAATCAATATCCCCTTCTTGTTCCACCATTAGCATATCAGCGCAAAGCCAAGATTGACCTACCCAAATTTGATGGTAATGAAAAGAATAACGTTGCGTGGCTTAATAAGGCAGAAGAATATTTTGAAATTTATGACATTACTAGTGATGATGAAAAAATTAAACATGCTTCCATGAAAATGGAAGGAGAAGCATATAATTGGTATATGTGGTGGAAGAAGACGACGCTCGCTATCAGTTGGAGGAAATTTAAGGATGCGTTCTTCAAAAGATTTCAAGGCATAAAAGAAGAAAAGTTCTTTTCAACGTTTATCAAATTACGCCAAAAAGGAGATGTGGATGAGTACACGCGAGAATGGGAGACTTTGGCAACACGAGTACCCGGATTGTCGGAATCTCGTCTAATCCAGTCTTACATCTCGGGACTTAAAATCCACATTCAAGAAGAACTAGAACTACATGAAATCACGTCTGTAGAAGTAGCAAGGCAAAAAGCAAAAGCTGCTGAAAAGAAATTGGAAAGATTATCAAAACCAGAAAAAGTATATTCGAGATGACGGTTTCCTCAATCTGAAAATGTAGTTGACACAACATATGTCCCTGTCCATCCTCGTGAAGACGAAAAATCTAGTCTAGAAAAACAAAGAATACGAGAGGGCAAGTGCAAACGTTGCGGTGAAAACTGGGACCCTAAGCACAGATGTGCTAATGGAAAAGCAAAAAATCTATACAGTTGTGAAGCAACTAACGACACTAACAGTACTGCTTCGTGTATAGAAGGATTAGAAGACAATTTAGAGTTCTCTCCAGAAGTGGAGGGCGAAACTATTCCGCAAGTGTCCTTATCGGCTATGACAGGCATATTACAACCTCAAACCCTAAGGTTAAGAGGACATATTAAGAACAACAATGTAATGGTTCTAATAGACACAGGTAGCACGCACAATTTTCTAGATTCCACCATGGCCAAAAGACTCAACCTCTTTACTTTTCCCATGCCTAATATGAAGGTAATGGTGGCCGACGGTAAGAAGATTGAACAAGTAGGGAAATGCCATAAAGTCAAATCGCAGATTAAAGACTTTCATTTAGAATCTCCGTTCTACACCGTTCCTTTACGAGGAGTAGATGTGGTCTTAGGAATTCAATGGCTACGAACTCTAGGTACTTATTCTGCCAACCATCAGAAGCAGTTTATAAGTTTTAAGTGGAAAGGGCAGAAATACAAGTTGTATGGATTCCAAGCCCTAGGAAATCAAGTCGTATCTACAGTACAATGTCAGCAGTTAGAAATGTTATCTTCAAAAGGGAGCCATGAAGAGTCTCCGGAAATCAAGACAGGATCCGACCCTGTCGATATCAGATATTTTCACTATCCAGATCAACAACAAACTGAACTCGAGAATATGCTCCATGACCTTTTTAAAATATGGGAAGCAAGAGCTCGCCGTTCGCGGAAATCAGACATTCGTCAACGTTGTCCGTCGATTACATATGCTTTGAGGACAAAGCATCTTAAGAGAGGGGCAATGTTATGAATATTTTATTAATTATTAGTTAGTTATAGTTATATTAGGTTTTATTAACTGAAAGGGCATGATCAAAGATCATGCCTCTTCGCCAAGGGACACCTTGAGGCTGTATTTAAAGCCTAGGCGATCCCTCATTGTAATCATCTCATCTTTCATCATTAATAATATATATTTATCAGTTATACCAGAGTTTTTACACTCCAGACCCCCCCATTTCCGCGGCTTGAATACCGCTGTTTCCATTCCGCCTTTCGGGCCAAAGCCCGGTTTTCTCCCGTCGGCCGGCGATTCCATACGCTGGCCAACACTTGTCCTCGGCACTGTTTCAAAACCGTCGCGCAACCGAAACATTTCGCGCGTTAAAGTTCGTACCAGAGACACCTAGAGGAATTCACCTCCACCGTCCGATCTAACCCCTCCCATCCGACGGTTGTCAATCCCCCGATCTGCTCGACTGTTAACTAACTTGCTCGCCGTTTAGCCAGGCCCCCGCATGACAGAAAATCAATCTCCGCCGTTGATCTATGCATATTGACGGCTCACATTTAAAACTCCCGATTAACGTTGACATTTTTCCTCGACTTTACATTGCCGATCTAGGCCGTCGATCTCGTGGTCGACGGCTCAGCCAATCCTGCGATCACCCATTCAGATCTCCCCGAGATCCGATCACAGTAGTTGGATGATGCCATCCAGCAGCCCCATCCACCGCAGTCCTAGTGCGTGAAACAAATACGCGGATTATATAACGTTTTTTCGTGTTTTTGCAGGTTTGAATGTATTTTCCGTCATTTCCAAAGAAGGTTCAGCGACAGAGGGTGACGACCCTCCTTTGTTCGTTTCCTCCAAGGAAGATCATCTGCAAGGGTAAAAATCATGTTTCATTGATGTTTTATTAGGCATTGATGCCTTATATGCCCTGCACAGCCCTCCACAACAGAAAAAACCATGAAGATCAATGCAGAGAAAGAGTATCAGATGTTGAAGACTAAAAATGAACCAGAACAGAGCATAGGTGGACAGATTTATGGGGATTAAGGCTAAGACAGTTATCAAATGCCTAATCCCCGATCTAAAAACACAGTTTGAAAGGGAAACCTAAAAATCATTTATCAGACAGGATGCCTCCACCGCCATATCTGAGGCAAATTGATTCCTCAACCACCACAGCACCACCTATTGCCTCAAAACACTCAATCAGGAGCCGAATTTATGGAGCAGGATCAGATATTTTGCCTCGAAACAGCCAAAGAAGTTACTTCTGCCATGGAATTTATTAACTGATGTCCGCAGAGTAACCCTAATTGTACACAAATCCTCAAAAGGTCAACAAAGCTCTCACTGAGCTAAAATCATAAGTATGAATCAGTTAATACAACGAAACACCTGTACAGTTTCTTCGCTGAGCCCCTCAAAGGCCAAGAAGACATTAATGCCTGTATTAATTGATTTTGAGATCTTTTATCAGGTCTCACCTTCTCATCCTTCTATAAATACTTCAGTAGAAGATGAGTGAAGGGTTGGTTGTTAATGTAATTGCTGAAGCATTGTAATTGTAACTGAGTTGAAGACTCTTGATTGTAGATAGGATTTCACTAGCTCTTGGAGCTCTGCTTGTAATAGATAAGTTAGGTTTTGAAAGAAAGATGAATTGACACACTGGATTTGAAGATTGTAACCGGTTTGGAGCATCAATACAAGTTGATTTATGGGATCCTGGTCTTTGCTGACGGTGATGTTGTTCTTACTGTAACTTGTGTTTTATTTCTGTTTCCATTTTTTTTCATTTTATGCTATAAAGAACAATTTAAACAGAGTTAGGACCTATTGTATACCAGTAACCTTCTCTGGCTGAGAAATCTTTATTTAGATGTTTTCTTCTATCTGTGTTATTTGGAAATGATTAATTTAGTTTAGGCATATGCATGTTGGCGTTCCCTCATCTTATTGCCTTGACTGAATGTTATTTTTAAATGTTACTTTCAATATATTTTGTGTGAAGATGAACTGAGGAAATTAAGGTTAGCCCTGAGTCCCTTTCTTATTTGCTCAACTATTTTATTGTTTCCCTTAGGATGTGCTAAAAGCTGACTAGTTTCAAAGTACTTATCAGATCTTAGGCCATTTTGTGTCATCTTTGTGATTGTCCTGAAAGCAACCAAGTAAAGAAGAGCTAGGAGAGGATTTGTGGTGAGCCCGGCCCGTTAGTCTCTACTCCAAAGGTTGCCTTCAAGTTTCCCTTTGTTTTTTCATATGTTTTCTATTGGAAGTGTATCAAAGGCTGGCTAGTTTCAAAGTACTTACCAGATCCTAGTTTACTTCTATGTTTTTCTTAAGTGTATGTCAAAAGCTGACTAGTTTCAAAGTACTTATCAGATCTTAGGCTGCTCTTTGTTTCCTGCATCTGTTTATTTCCCTTTCTTGATGTATCACTCCATTCCATAAATCAAACCTTAAAGAGATCCTAGGCATAGATGACTTGCCCCATAGACCACTCTTGAACCTGATTTGCTTCAATTAAATCCTCTTATGACTCCATAGCCCAATGGACTGAAACCTGCCACCATCTTTCATCCTGATCGAAGCTTACTCTTGTTGCTTGCAACTTTTCACTTTTGAACCTATTTTGCATATAGATATTTCATCCTCAGGCAGTAATCATGTTCAACCATCCAAAAACAAAACAAATCCTTGATCATCATAACTAGCCTAATATCATTACCTTAAGCTTTTCAAAGACAAATCCATCTTTGTACACATTGGAGAGATCCCTCTCCGGATTCAGGAGGGCTAGATCCTAGAATCCCAAAGTTGGTTGAAATGATGTTAACTCTGTGATCGGACTTTTGCCAATCTTGCTTATTACAGAGACCTAACATTTCTGGCGACTCCACTAGGGAATTGAGTTGAGTTTTCACCTTTTTTCCCTTTTATTTTCACACAAACTTTGAGAGTAAAAAGCAGCCTTTCCAAGAACTACCAAGAAATGGTAATCATGATGAAACTTGTTTGAATCAGTGACAAACTAGGTGAACCCTAGGATTCTTATAAGCTTTTATCTAACCTTGAAAAATCAGCTGGCTTAGCCATAAGAGTAGACTGTCTTTGTCTCATAACCGTAGCTAAGTTTTGAAGCAAAGTTAGGACATTCTTGCAAACCACAAATAAAAACAATTCAGAAAATACCAAAAAGAATTTCAGATTGGTAGTAAAACACTTGCTCTTACATTTCACTTACCATTGGATGTGTTTTATTTCATACTCTTAGACAGAGTCTGGAAAGGTCCAGGTAGCCTCTGGATCTCATCCTCTTTTAGAGGTGACATATCTGGTGAATGCCCTCCCAGTCAATCTCTGGTTAGAGTTTGTTGTGTTTTGGGATACCCTTGAAAAAGGATGTTTCACAAGCACTGTGGTGGACAGTGTATCTCTTTGAAAACACTCTGAAATTTCCACCTGGCGACTCCACAATCCTGAACAGACCTTAAGACTCCACTGGGAAGAACCCTTATCATTATAATATCCTTCAAACTCAGGTAGAGGACTGTGGGATTGAAATTTGCATTAACAGACTAGTTAACCTCTCAAAGATTGTCATATCTGGTTGAACTTGTCTAATTTATTTGGGTCTAAAAACACAACATAGTGGCTCCTAGAAAGATTCACACTAGAGCCTACCCTGACCCTGATCCACCTGAGATAGTTGATAACCCAGAAAGTATCCTTAGGAAGTCTCCTAAGATAGAATCCTCAACTATTTTCAGATCTCACATAAGAGCCAATTCAGTCCCTGAAAATCTTTCAGCTCTACAAAAATCACAAACTGACTTATTGAACCCATTTAGGACTAGGTCATTTGGTGATTTAGATCAGCTAGATTCTAAGACTTCACTTTCATCTCCTGAAACAAGCGAACATCTTGGTAGTAGGGAAACAACACCTCCTGATTTACATTTTCTTCTTAACTTAGGTGTTTCTCATCCAAGATCAACTCAGCAATCTACTGTTGTTCCATCCACCTCTGTTCATCCTTCATCCACTTTTCAAATCACTCCACTTCGACCCACACCTCCTCTTGTCAACCCACCCCCACTACATATCATGGCAGCATGGTATGCTCCCTTAGTCCTTCCTGTACCATTAGTCAATCTTCCACAGGACTATCAGTCCAAAATCCCATTGTATGATGCTAGCAATACTACAACAGCATCACAACATGTGGACAAGATGAATGACTACTTTGACAGAAATGAAATTGATGATGATTCTGTCAAACTCAGATTGTTTGCTCAAAGTCTGGGGGGAGAAGCAAGGAAATGGTTTAAAGGTTTAGCCCCCCATAGTATTAATGATCTCCAAGGCTTCCATCAAACATTCTTAAACAAATGGGAGGTAAGGAAGAACCCTCTACAAGTTCTTGCTGACTATAACAATCTCCATAGGAACCCAGGGGAAAGTGTACAGGCTTATTGTACCAGATTTAACAGTGTGTATAACGCGCTTTCCCCAGAATTAAAACCTCCACAAGGTTCAGCTTTAAACAAGTTTCCTGAAGGGTTTGATGCTGATATGACCTATTCATTAAGAGAAAGAGATTTTGCAACTCTTGAAGACATGCAAAGAGGTGCCCTTTCTGTGGAATTTAACCTTATGGAGAAGAGGGCAAGAATGAAAGTTGAAAAGAGAGTATCTTTCAGAGAGGAATCATCATCTTCTATGCCAAACTCAAAGATGGAAAGAATGATGGAGGAAATGATGAAGAAAATGAGTATTCTTGAGAGAGCACAAGCAAGTCAAAATCAAACTGCTCCTCAAAAGAGAAACCAAAACCAGAATCAGAATATGAGAAGGAACCAACCTCTAAACAGACCAAGGGAAGATGATCAGCAGATCACTCCTCCCTTTCATCAAAACTATGTAAGTGAGGTTGAGGAAACAGATGAAATAACAGAGGATAATGATATGAACCTATTTGGGGTAGATGATGATGACTTTGAGATTCATTACGATAGGAAACAAGGTCTTTATACACCTTACGACGACAAAAGAGATGATAATGAAAATTATTATCAAAACATGGAAAATGTCGTCACAGAGCCTTCAAAGGAATATGAACTCAGAAATAAATCTAATCAACAAACCCCCAACAACAAAACCTCTGAAAAATATTCTCAAAGCAGCACTGCAACCAAGCCTAAAACAGTGAAACAAAAAGACAAAACAGTGGCTGATAACTCTCGTAAAAGTAAAGAGAAAGATACTCAAAATCTTGAAAAACAGAGTGCAAACATCAGTAGTACTAACACTTTAGCTAGTACTCCTTCTTCAACCATTGTGTCAACTGTAGATAAAACAAATCAGCAGAAGTTTATTGGTTCTTTGATAAAGTACCAGATAAACAAGGCCCGACCAACACCTTAAAGAATCAAATTCCTTGATGCAGGGCAAATCTTAAAAATCAAATTTACGTCCCTTTTGTGAGAAATTTGCTGAAATAATGAAGATTTATCCATGAGATTATCTGATCATACATTAATTAAGTTCATGTATAACACATAACCTCTTCTAAAATCAATCATCAATTTGCGGAAATAGAAACGATCGCATGCGCACATAAACAATATGTAATGGGAAAGCTTATAGCTGAAAACCCCCAGCTATTTGTATATTATAATAGAAGAGAAACATGTAACAATCTCAGTACAATACTCCTCATAAGTACTCAGTACTATCTCAAAAAGTTACACACAAACTAGCTTGGTTTTGAACAAGTCACAGGTTCAAAACTCATCCACTAATTGCCTGCCTCTATTGCGCAATCAAGGCTGGTCTAATGAGAGATCCAAGTTCGAATCTCACTGGCTCCAACTGCGTAATCATCATTGGCAATCTCCTCCAATGCTTGTGCAAATCTCATGCACAACTGCTGTCGCAACTAATAGCAAACTCACCCTTTCATCTACCTCTTCCACTGGTCTCCACTGAACTGTCCATGCACTGTAGTGAACTGATGTGTTCTTGAGTTGAATAATGAGTTAATAATTAGTGAATTAAATAATATTTAATTCACTCCACTCATCACTAGTTGATTATCTAGTTAAACTAATCACAACTAGTTCAACTAAGTTAAACCGAACACAACTCCACCAACTGTCTCATCAACTCCACCAAACTTCTGCCACTGAATTCCTAACTGAAGTCAACCATGCATGAGCTCACCAAACCCCAAGGAATAGTGTAATTCCTTCTGTCAGATGCATGGGCCACATCCGTAGCTCCAACTGAAGTGCTGTAAGAGAATAAAATGAAGTTTAGAGTCCAAATATTATTAAGGGCTAATAATATTTGACTGACCTATTTTTAGACAGGCAGTCTAAAAATAGACTTCGACCTGTATGTCTAAAAATAGAGGTCCATCTATTTTACCAACTCGACCAATCATCCAAGAATAGCATACTGCAACTCCTAGACCATGCTCCATATGTCTAAAAATAGACATAGTCTAAAAATAGACTTTGCGCCAAAAATAGCCTGCGGGCCCACTTAGTGAAGGCGACTTCATTTCACTAAGCTCCATCATCTTGTTGCATTTTCAACACTCCCTCTCAACAAGATATGGATTATATGCAACCCCTATCCTGCCTCTGTGGTATTCGAATTTTCTCCTGGTGAGCGCCTTCGTCAAGATATCAGCATCCTGATCCTCCGTGGGAATGTATGAAAGTAACATGATTCTCCGCTGCACACAATCTCTGATATGATGGTACCTGATGTCGATGTGTTTAGATCTATCATGAAATACTGGATTAGCCGAGAGTTTAATGCAACTCTGGTTATCACAGTAAATCACTGTAGGCTCCAAATGCAACCCGAACAATCCAACGAGGATCTTCCTCATCCAAATAGCCTCGCATGCAGCCAAGCTAGCTGCCATGTACTCAGCCTCTGCTGAACTGAGTGCCACGGATCTCTGCTTCCTGCTGTACCAGGAAACTGCTGTCGACCCAATGCTGAAAACTCCTCCAAATGTGCTCTTCCGGTCCGTTGGGCTCCCTGCCCAATCTGCATCAGTGAAGCCAGAAAGCTTCGCTCCATCCTCCTGTCTGTACCATAGACCATATCCCGATGTGCCTCTAATATAGCATAATACATGCTTGCCTGCCTTCCAAAAGAGCTTGGTAGGCTTAACCATAGCTTGCGAAAGCTGGTTAACTGCATAGCATATATCGGGTCGTGTATTGACGAGATACATAAGCGACCCCACCAACTGTCGATAGACAGTGGCATCCACTACCTCCGCTGAAGTAGCATCCTCCTTCCTCCAACCACCAGGAAGAGGAGTGTCAACAGGCTTGCAGCCATGCATGTTGAACCTCTCTAGTATCTCCCGGGCATACTTACCCTGAGAAACAAACAGTCCTCCACTGCGCTGCCAAATCTCCAATCCCAGGAAATAATGAAGGAGGCCCAAGTCCTTCATCTCAAACTCTCTAGCAAGGTCCTCCTTGCATGAAAGTATCAACAGCTCATCACCCGTCAAAATCAGATCATCTACATATAGTACAATGATTAGCAGCTTCCCCTCCACCACAATCTGGTACAGGTTAGGATCCGCCTCACTCTTGGAAAATCCAAGCCCGGTGAAATAACTTTCAATCCATGTGTACCAAGCACGAGGTGCTTGATTCAGCCCGTACAGTGCTCTCTTGAGTCGGCACACATGCGACTCACTGCTGAAGATCTCGAAACCTTCAGGCTGCTCTATGTACACCTCCTCCTCAATGACTCCGTTGAGGAACGTAGTCTTCACATCCATCTGATGGATGTGCCATCCCATCTGCGCTGAGAGAGCTAGGATCATCCGTATGGAAGAGTACCTTGCGACAGGTGCAAAGGTCTCCTCATAATCGATCCCCTCGATCTGTGAGAAGCCACGGGCGACAAATCTCGCCTTGTACTTCTCCACACTCTCGTCAGCCGCTGCTTCACTTTGTAGATCCATCGCAAACCCACCACTGATTTCCCTTCCGGTCTTGGGACAATCTCCCATGCACTGTTTCTGATGATCGAATCATATTCTTCGATCATGGCATCTACCCATGCGGGTTCCTCCACAGCTTCCTCAAAAGAGGATGGCTCCGTCACGACACATTGACTCATAAGAGCCATGTATCCAAGTGTGTCGATCCTGTGAAGCGCCTGTGCGCGACCTCTTTATGGTGGTCCTACAACCTTCTCTGCATCTCGAGCCAGTCGCTCATCTTCTGTAGTGCGCTTACGCCCTCTGATGGTTGGCGCTGCATGAGTGTTTTCTTCCACTCCATGAACTTCCTCTTGTGGCTGATCCACATCCGGAAGCTCCTCCTTAGGAACTAATAGCTCCTCTTTTGCATGCAAGTGTGGCTCCCTCTCAAGCGAACACTGCATGGCTTTCTCCTCCTGAAATTTGATATCCCGTCGCACAACAGTCTTGCGACTGTCTAGAAAATACACATGATAGTTGTGGGGCATATCAGTGTACCCTACAAATATTCCAACCTCTGCGGTCGGATATAGCTTCTTTCTGGCATCCTTCGTCACATGCATGTAGATAGGTGAGCCAAAAATCCTCAAATGAGAAATATCAGGCCTCTTGCCAGAAAACGCCTCCTCCGGTGTACTCATGCCAAGTATCTTGTGAGGACAACGGTTCTGCACATACACTGTATTATTGCATGCCTCAGCCCACAAGTGTATGGGAAGGCCCTGATCATGAAACATCGCCCGTGCAGCACCTGATAGTTACGTTTCTTCCGCTCATTTTCCAGTTACCAACTTTTGTGGGTTATGGGGTGTGATGAGCTCTCTCCGAATCCCTTCTGCGCTGCAAAAGTCTTTGAATTTAGTAGAGATGAATTCACCACCATTGTCGCTCCTAAGAGCCTTCACATGCTTCCCCGATTCCTTCTCAACCAGCGCCTTGAATTCACAGAACTTTGAAAATGTCTCGCTCTTCTTCTGCATGAAGAAGATCCAACACTTCCGAGAGAAATCATCAACAAAGATCACATAGTACTTTTGCTTTACTGTCGAAGCTACAGAGAAAGGACCACACACGTCTGTGTGAACTCTCTCAAGGATCGTCGTGGCACGACTATCCTTCTCGTGAAAGGTGGATTTCACATATTTCCCCAAGGTACACCCCTTGCACTGATCTGACTGCGCAAGAGTGCCCTTAGGAAGCCCAGTAGAAATCTTCTACAGTATCTTCAAAGCTCTGTGGTGAAGGTGGCCCAATCTCATGTGCCACAGTTCGCCCTCATCATCCCGGCTCACCACTTCTCCCGCCTTGCATGCCATTGCTGCGCAGCCATCTACTTTCAACTGATAAAGGTTCTTGACTCGAACCCCTATCTTCCGGGTCTCTCCGGTTGTCTTCTTTAACGCGGGAAAGATTTTCCTTAATGAAGACCACATCATACCCCTTGTCTTCCATCGCCAGAATCAAGTTCTTCATGATCACGGAACATGAAAAACTTCCTTCAATATGAAGGGTTTACCGAGACTCCTCTCCACAGGAAATGAATGCCATAGATCTGGTCATCATACCTCCCAATATCACCCATCTCGATGTGCACTCCCAAGATCTTTTTTCTCTGAGTCATGAGATTTCGTCTCCGGTCATGTGAAATGACGCACCCGCGTCCCGAGAACCACTCTTCGATCCCCACATCACACTTGAGAAACCCGAGCATCTTGATCGATGAAAAATCCAGTTCAATTGAGAAGCCAATGCCTCTCCCACTGCAGATCCAGCAACCTTCTTATTTTTCTTCTTGCGGACAATTTGTGGCATAGTGTCCGTGCTGGTGACAGTGAAAACACTTCACCTTGGACATGTCTTGCTTCTTGCCTTTCGCACCAGACTGAGAAGCTTTCTTGCTCTTCCCCTTCTTTGCTTTGGCAGCCAAAGCGCAATTTTCTTCATCAAATACCTTTGATGAAGATCCGTCCCTGGTAGTCCTCCTTATCTCCTCTTGCATGAGATCCGCCCAAAGTCGCTCCCATCCCGGCAACTTCTCCCGACCATTGATAGAGTCCTGATAGGAATGCCAAGCCTTCAGAAGACCAAGGAGAGCCAGGTCTACCATGTCCTCTTCTTCGACAGTCACCCCCACACTTCCCAGCTCATCTCTGCATTGAGTGAACTTCGTGAGGTATTTGGCGATACTGTCGCCTTTCTCCATCTTAATGTTTCTGAGATTATCCTTGAGCGACAGCTTCCTTTGGTCTCTCTTACTCTCGAATAGATCTGTCAACGCTTTCCACATCAAATATAGAGAAGCTTTTCCATGCAGGTTGGATACAATGTGATCCTTCACGCCCTCCAACAGAATCCTTCGACATTTCACCATCTTCTTTTGCCAAGCCTCGACTTCAGCAGGATCAGTAGGCTTTTAGACATTTGTATCTACGAACTCCTTCAGCCCATTATCTTCTAATACTGCCTCCATGCGATCTTTCCATGCAACATAATTCGAACTGCCTTCAAGAGCATATTCGAGTCGCAAACCGTTGAAAGACATTTTCAACTCCGGCACCAAGAAAACAAACTGCTGCAAAATTCGAATTCCAAACTCAAAAACTCAACTGCTTCTGGATCTGTGAGAACAAATTGTTTCTAGCACAGAGATCGACTGTAAGGGCATTTACTGGATATATCACCTTTCAGAGAAAGGATGGATCCAGAGGCTACCTGGCCCGTTACAGACTCTGTCTACCGAAATAATATTGTAATCACTGCAATAGATCCCGATGATTAATTCGCTCTGATACCATGTAGAAATTTGCTGAATAATGAAGATTTATCCATCGAGATTATCCTGATCACATACTAATTCTAATTCATATGCAACACATAATCTCTTCTACAATCAATCATCAATTTGCGGAAATAGAAACAGTCGCATGCGCACATAAACACAATATGTAATGGGGAAATCTTATAGCCGAAAACCCCCGGCTATTTGTATATTATAATAGAAGAGAAACATGTAACAATCTCAGTACAATACTCCTCACAAGTACTCAGTACTGTCTCCAAAAGTTACACACAAACTAGCTTGGTTTTGAACAAGTCACAGGTTCAAAACTCATCCACTAATTGCCTGCCTCTATTGCGCAATCAAGGCTGGTCTAATGAGAGATCCAAGTTCGAATCTCACTTGCTCCAACTGCACAATCCTCATGGGAAATCTCCTCCAATGCTTGTGCAAAACTCATGCACAACTGCTATTGCAACTAATAGCAAACTCACCCTTTCATCTACCTCTTCCACTGGTCTCCACTGAACTGTCCATGCACTGTAGTGAACTGATGTGTTCTTGAGTTGAATAATGAGTTAATATTTAATGAATTAAATAATATTTAATTCACTCCACTCATCACTAGTTGATTAGCTAGTTAAACTAATCACAACTAGTTCAACTAAGTTAAACCGAACACAACTCCACCAACTGTCTCATCAACTCCACCAAACTCTGCCACTGAAGTCCTAACTGAAGTCAACGATGCATGAGCTCACCAAACCCCAAGGAATAGCGTAATTCCTTCTGTCAGATGCATGGGCCACATCCGTAGCTCCAACTGAAGTGCTGTAAGAGAATAAACTGAAGTTTAGAGTCCAAATATTATTAAGGGCTAATAATATTTGACTGACCTATTTTTAGACAGGCAGTCTAAAAATAGACTTCGACTTGTATGTCTAAAAATAGAGGTCCATCTATTTTTACCAACTCGACCAATCATCCAAGAATAGCATACTGCAACTCCTAGACCATGCTCCATATGTCTAAAAATCGACATAGTCTAAAAATAGACTTTGCGCCAAAAATAGCCTGCGGGCCCACTTAGTGAAGGTGACTTCATTTCACTAAGCTCCATCATCTTGTTGCATTTTCCAGCACCTTTGTGAGTTGTGCACATGACATATATATAGGAATCAAATTTTGAAGGCCTTAAACATAGAAGAGAATGAGGCCGCGCTCAATCTTAATGATGAACAACCAGAGCTTATTTTTGGTCCAAATATTGAACGTAAGTTTCAAGAGGGTCTTGTCCCTCCTTTTTACGTAAGCTTAAACATTCATGAAAAAATTCTGCACAACGCTATGCACGACTCAGGCGCTTCCCATAATTTAATGCCAAAAGCTGTAATGGAAAGCCTGGGTCTTGAAGTTACCAGACCTTACAAAGACCTGTACTCCTTTGACTCAAGCAGAGTTAAATGTCTAGGATTGATCAAAGACCTCTGTGTTAATTTAGCCCAAATTCCAGCCAAGTGTTTGGTCATGGATGTCGTTGTGGCTGATGTACCCCCAAAGTATGGAATGCTTTTAAAGATCTTGGGGGGCTAAGTTACAAGGGACTATGCAGATGGACATGACCTATGCGACTATCCCTGATTTCAATCAGAATAGAAGACTTTACAGGGAGTCTCATATGCAATACATGGTTACAAGTCAAGACAGACCTCAAAACTCTCCTTTGTATTCTGTAAGTATAGGACTTGATTCTTTTATCATGTTTAACGATGAAACACTCCCTGAACAAATCACTCTAAAAGGATCAATGGCTGAAACTGATGAAGAGGAACACAACATTGAAGGGTCAAAACAGTTTACTACATTTCAAAACATTGGCAAACAAAACACCGGTCTTGAGTTACAAGTCATAAATCCATTGCTGTTAAACCTTAACGGTCAAGAGAAAAATCCTCAAACCGATGAGAAAGTTGAGGAATCAAATCATACAGAGGACATTCACCAAACTGATAAAAATGAAGATGATCCTCTCTGGACTATGTATTTTGATGGGTCATGCACTAGAACAAATGCTGGTGTAGGTGTCTGGATTACTAACACTGATAGCAATCATACAGAATGTATTTCATGTAAATTAAACATTCAGTGTTCCAACAACATATCAGAGTACGAATCCCTCCTCTTAGGCTTGCATCTCTTGAAAAAGTTAGGAGCCAAGAGAATAAATGTGTATGGGGATTCTGAATTAATAATTAGGCAAGTCAATGGGGAGTATAATGCGAATCATCCCAGACTTAGGGCCTATCGCAATGATGTCATGGATCTTTTGAAAACATTTGAGGACTCCACACTGAGTTTTGTCCCAAGGAAAAGAAATCTCATAGCCCACAATTTAGCCTTTGCAGCTAGGACATGTTTAACGCCATATCATATCGATGATTGTTCACCCCAAATAAAATTTAGACCAGCCGTGCCTGATAATAAAAAATATTGGCAGGTGTTTGACGGAGATAAACAAATAGAAGACTTCATGCAATTCAGAAATGAATTTGAAATGCATAGTTCAGATTCAGATTATGATACGTACTGCATGAAGAAAATTTTCTTTGTGAGGAAGAACCTTCTCCCGAGCTTGTCAAACTAACCTTCGTGACTAGTAAAATTTAGAAACTAAACTGATTGAAGGTTAATCAAAACAGTAATTAGAAACTCGTATCTCAAAGTTGAAGGTTGCCCAAAGGGTCTTGCACCCTTGGAGGAGTTGTTTGATTTAACGATGCAAAGAAAGAAACCAAAACCTGGAACTCATGGAGATGGGAGGTGGAGAATGCAATACAGGGCAAGAAGGGAAAACCAAAGATGATTAAACTGTCTAAAACTTTACCAACTCACATTAAACTCAAATATATAGAGTTGTTTAAAGAGTTTTCTAATGTTTTTGCGTGGAGTTACGAAGATCTTAAATCCTATAACCCTGAAATAATACAGCACAAAATCCCTCTCGAAGAAAACCAAAAACCATTCAAACAGAAACTGCATAGAATAAACCCTGTTCAGCTACCTCTGGTTGAGAAGGAAATCAAGAAAATGTATGAAGTTGGTATTATTGTCCCTATTAGATATTTTGAGTGGGTGTCTAATCTGGAACCAAGGGGGAAAGACTGGAGAAATTAGGTTTGTATAGACTTAGGACTTAAACAAAGCTTCATTGAAAGACAACTACCTCACTAAAAATGGATCATCCTAAAGGTAGGTCTACAAGAATTTCGGCCGGATGGCTATTCAGGGTATAATCGCATCTTAGTCCACCCTCTGATCACTAACACAACCTTTACTAACAACATGGGGCACCTTCATGTGGCGTAGCAAATGTCTTTTGGTCTAATGGTCGCTAAAGTAACTTTTCAAAGAGCCATGGGCATAGCATTCTCGGAAGAACTGGGCTACTTCATCATTATATATCTTGATGATGTTACTGTGTTTTCAAAAATAGATGAAGAACACTTAGAACATTTGAGAAAGGTTTTCGAGAAATGCAGAAAATTTGGAATATCTTTAAACCCTAAGAAGACACTATTTGGTCTCCAAGAAGGTAAAATTCTTGGGCACATTATTTCAGAAGAGGGTATAAAGATAGATCCAAAGAGGATCGAGGCAATCTTGCAAATCTCTCATCCTCGAAACATAAAAGAGTTGCAGTCTTTCATTGGAAAGATAAACTTTTTGAGAAGGTTCATCCCTAACCTAGCTGAGCTCCTTAGGAATATCACAAACATGTTGAAGAAGGAGCAAGGGATAAAATGGACCTTGGAAGCAAAGACATCTTTTGAGCTGGTGAAACAAGCATTAACCAAAACACCGGTTCTTATAAGTCCTGATTTTTCAAAAGATTTTTATATTTTCTCATTTGCATCAGAACACACCATAGCTACTGTCCTTTTACAAAAAAATCCACAAGGACAAGAGCAACCTATTGCATTCTTTAGTAAGGAATTGAGGGATTCCCCTTTGAAGTATAACATTATGGAGAAACAAGCTTTTTCCTTGGTAAAATATTTGAAAGACTTCAGGGTATACATCCTTCATTCACACATCATTGCCTTCGTCCCAAATTCAGTTGTTAAAGACATTCTAACACAGGACCCAGATGGTAAGAGAGGTAAGTGGATTGCTGTTATTCTTGAATATGATTTAGAGATAAAACCCACTAAGCTCATCAAAGGCCAAGGTCTAGCTAGATTAATGGCTGAATCAAATTGTGAAGTTCTTGATATTAACATGCTTAATGCTTTGGATAGCCAAGAAGAATTCTCAGCTCCCATTATTGAAAACCATTTTGTGAATTCTCCTTGGTATACTGATATTGTTTATTTTTTGCTTAAACTGAATACACCTCCTGGTTTATCAAAAAAAAGGCAAGATTCCTAAAGTTAAAAGCTGTAAACTATTGCATTATTGATAAATGTCTTTATTGGAAAAATGCAAGTGGAATATTGCTTTAATGTTTGCCTGAGTTTGATGCAGAGAAGATTAAGCAGGAATTCCATGAAGGAGAGTGTGGAGGTCATTTGTACTGGAAGTCGACAGCCAACAAAATTTTGAGGGCTGGTTTCTATTGGCCTACTCTATTTCATGATGTCCACAAGATGACCACTTCTTGCCATAAATGCCAATTGTTTGAAGGCAAGAGAAAATTACTACCCCTGCCTCTGCATCCAATCACTGTTGAAGCCCCTTTTCAACAGTGGGGACTTGACTTCATAGGAGAAATCCATCCACCATCTTCTGCCCAGCATAGGTGGATTCTCACCGCCACAGACTACTTCACTAAGTGGATAGAAGCCATTCCTTGTAGGCAGGCCAATGATTCAGTTATCATAAAATTTATGGAGACTAACATCCTCTCTAGATTTGGCTGTCCTACCAAGATCATCACAGATAATGCAGAAGCATTTAGATCAAAGAAAATGGTTGAATTCTGTCACAAGTATCAGATAACATTGGGACACTCCACAGCCTATTACCCTCAAGGTAATGGACTTGCAGAATCTTCCAACAAAATCTTAGTGAACATAATCAAGAAACTGTTGGAGGACAATAAAAAGTCTTGGCACACAAAGCTGATCCATGCACTTTGGGCTGACAGATTAACTTTGAAGAAATCTATTGGTATGTCACCTTTTCAACTGGTGTATGGTACAGATGCAATTTTTCCCAATAGTCTTGGTGTACCAGTTATGAAGTTAATTCAAGAGTTGCAGACTGAAGAAAATGACATGACCAGAAGAATAAATCAGACCATTCATCTTCAGCAGACCAGGGAGGAAGTGTATAACAAAGCATTGCACAAACAAGACATCATTAAAAAGCTTTTTGACAGAAGAACTAAGGCCAGTAATTTTGATGTTGGAGACAAAGTTTTGAAGTGGGACTCAAGGAGGGAAGAGAAGGGAAAGCATGGAAAATTTGATCACCTATGGCTTGGCCCTTACTCTATTCATTCAACTGCTGGTAATAATGATTTTTACTTACAAGAGTTGGATGGAGCACAATTGTTTGGGGGTCCTGTCAATGGCAGGATGCTTAAGCATTACCTCTCTTGATCCATTTTTGTTTTGAAGCCTTTTTGTCTTTTTTCCATTATAAATATCTCATCCACCATTGCATTCAAAGTTATCAAAAAATCAAAAATAAAAAAAAAAAGAGAAAAGAAAGAAAAGAGGGCAGAAATGAAAACAAGAAAGGCAAAGCCCCATGCCAAAAAGAGAAACAAATGCTGAAAGTGTGCAAGCTCAAATGCCACTCCTAAAACACACTTCTAGCTAGTCAAATAGCCTAAACTTGACTAACTAGTTTTCAATTTATTGCTGATAGGGTAGAAAATGTGATTTTCCAAACTGTTCAATCTTGGCTTATCAGTAGATAAATTAGGATAGAAATTGAAGGTTCAAATAAACTCAAAATCTGAACCAAAGTTTCCAAATAGTTGATGACTCAAAACTGTTTTATCTTTTGAGTCAAAGAAAGTGTAAATCTGGTTCTAATCAGCTCAAAATCTGAACCAGAACAAAAGCAAAGAAAGAGCTCAAAGAAAAAGCAAAAACAGAGCTATGAAAAAGATGAAGGAAGTGCTCAACTTTCAGATATTAAGCCTTCCATTTTTTGTTTTTAATTTCCTACAAAATAATGTCTATGTGCAGCTTGTTTTTATGCCATAGATCACATCAAGCCAAATAGTTTAATCTTGACTTGGTTGTTTTTAAATTTCTGCTTTAGAATTTAGAGAATGAAAGCCTGTTGGACAGTTTAATCCCAACAGACAGTAGAATAGGTAGAGAAATATTTGAGCTCAACTGTTTAATCTGAGTTCAAGGAGAAATAAGGAGTAGAAGTAGATTAGTTCTTATGCTTTCAAAAGAATAAAATGTTGTGAAAAGAGTTTGCCAATCCAAGTGCACTCTGATGAAGAAAAAATGTTAGATCAGTAGGATTGGGTAGGTAGAAGTTGTATTGATGAAGTCCATTTGTTCTTTCATAACTGGTATTATTTTTCAGAGCAAAGCAAGAGAAATTCAAAGGACGAGGCACATGGTCAACATTCCAGAGAAATCAAGTCTGAATTCTTGATGCCTTCAAGAAGGCACCATCCCCAAGTGGAGCCACTGTTAGCCACCCATATTTTTCTGTCATATCAACTGGTGGCTAAATGATTCTTGCAGCCTTCAAGAAACAAATTCAGCCCTGAAATTGTTGGTGCTTGAAGTCTTTTTGATGAATCCATAACTGCTGGTTAATCTTCACAGTTGTTTCCCTCTTCAAAACCTCTAATATCCTGCAAAAATCCAAGTCAAAAAACTGCTGCATTGCCCTTTTTCCCCTCCCTTTCTTACAAGCTAACCCCATTTTCCATTTTCCTTTTTCCCATGAAAACCCCACAAAACCATATGTTTTCCCCTATCCCTTCATAAATTTCATTTCCTAAGGTTAAAAACCCACTTTGTAACCTTGTCGGAACCTTAAATCCTTTGGAAAATCATTGAAAAACCATAGAAAATACATATTTTTGTGTTAAGGCTTTTAGCCCCCGCGGGCTAAGCCCTTCACCCTTTTCATCCATAAGCCCGAGCGCTAGAATCGTGCGTGAAACCAAAGGGTGCTTATCATTTAATTTTAAGTTTTCCGCCCAAAACATTAAAAAAACCTTTACAAACATCAAAAATAGGGTTTTATAATGTTTTGAGTTATCCGCATGTGCAAATTAGTTTTTAACCACAGCCGTCGATCTGCTCCGCAGATCAGACTAAGCGGAGCGCTCTCCCGGTGGACCCCCCCATTTCCCACGCTGATTTTTGAATACCGCCTGTTTCCATTCCGCACCGCCTTTCAGGCAAATCCGGTTTTCTCCCGTCGGCCAGCGATTCCATATGCTGGCCGACACGTGTCCTCGACACTGTTTCAAAACCGCCGCGCGACCGAAACATTTCGCGTGTTAAAGTTCATAACAGAGACGCCTAGCGGAATTCACCTCCGCCATCCGATCTAACCCCTCCCATCCGACGGGTGTCAATCCCCCGATCTGCTCGACCGTTAACTAAACCTGCTCGCCGTTTAGCCAGGCCCCCGCGCGACAGAAAATCAATCTCCACCATCGATCTCTGCAGATCAACGGCTCACATTTAAACTCCCGATTCCGTTGCCCGGTCAACATTTTTCCCTTTGACTTTCCGTTGCCCGATCCCAACCGTCGATCACTGCGCGATCGACGGCTCAGATTCATCCTTCTCCATTGATCACCCGGGTCGATCTTGACCGTCGATCTCTGCAGATCGACGGTTCCGATTTAATCCTCGATCACCCATTCCACGATCGCCCAGATTTGATCTTAGCCGTTGGATGATGCCATCCAACGGCGCACGCTCCTTCGCACAGTCCCCGATGCAGTAAACCAAATACACATGATTATATAACGTTTCCTCGTGTTTTTGCAGGTTTGAATGTATTTTCCGCCATTTCCAAAGAAGGTTCGGCGACAGAGGGTGACGACCCTCCTTTGTTCGTTTCCTCCGAGGAAGATCATCTGCAGGGGTAAATATCACATTTCATTGATGTTTTATTAGGCATTGATGCCTTATATGCCTTGCGCAGTCCTCCACAATAGAAAATCCATGAAGATCAATGAAGAGAAAGAGTATCAGATGTTGAAGACTAAAAATGAACCAGAACGGAGCATAGGTGGACAAATTTATGAGGATTAAGGCTAAGACAGTTATCAATCGCCTAATCCATGATCTAAAAACACAATTTGAAGGAAAAACTAAAAGTGTTTTATCAGACGAATGCCTCCACCGCCATATCTGAGACAGATTAATTCCTCAACCACCACAGTGCCACCTATTGCCTCAAAACACTCAATCAGGAGCCGAATTTATGGAGCAGGATCAGATATTTTGCCTCGAAACAGCCAAAGAAGTTACTTCTACCATGGAATTTATTAACTGATGTCCGCAGAGTAACCCTAATTGTACACAAAGCCTCAAAGGTCAAACAAAGCTCCCACTGAGCTAAAATCATGAGTATAAATCAATTAATGCAGTGGAACACCTGTACAGTTTCTTCGTTGAGCCCCTCAAAGGCCAAGAAGACATTTATGCCTGTATTAATTGATTTTGAGATCTTTATCAGATCTCATTCTTCTATAAATACTTTATTAGAAGATGAGTGAGGGGTTGGTTGGTTGTTAATGTAATTGCTGAAGTATTGTAATCGTAACTGAGCTGAAGGCTCTTGATTGTAGATAGGATTTCACTAGCTCTTGGAGCTCTGCTTGTAATAGATAAGTTAGGTTTTGAAAGAAAGATGAATTGACACACTGGATTTGAAGATTGTAACCGGTTTGGAGCATCAATACAAGTTAATTTATGGGATCCTAGTATATGCTGACGGTGATGTTGTTCTTACTGTAACTTGTGTTTTATTTCTGTTTCCATTTTGTTTCATTTTCTGCTATAAAGAACAGTTTAAACAGAGTTAGGACCTATTGTATACCAGTAACCTTCTCTAGCTGAGAAATCTTTATTTAGATGTTTTCTTCTATCTGTGTTATTTGGAAATGATTAATTTAGTTTAGGCATATGCATGTTGGCGTTCCCTCATCTTATTGCCTTGACTGAATGTTATTTTTAAATGTTACTTTCAATATATTTTTTGTGAAGATGAACTGAGGAAATTAAGGTTAGCCCTGAGTCCCTTTCTTATTTGCTCAACTATTTGATTGTTTCCCTTAGGATGTGTTAAAAGCTTACTGGTTTCAAAGTACTTATCAGATCTTAGGCCATTCTGTGTTATCTTTGTGATTGTCCTGAAAGCAACCAAGTAAAGAAGAGCTAGGAGAGGATTTGTGGTGAGCCTGGCCCGCTAGCTTCCACTCCAAAGGTTGCCTTCAAGTTTCCCTTTGTTTTTTTTGTGTTTTCTATTGGAAGTGTATCAAAGGCTGGCTAGTTTAAAAGTACTTACCAGATCCTAGTTTTCTTTCATGTCTTTCTTAAGTGCCTGGTCAAAGGCTGGCTAGTTTCAAAGTACTTACCAGATCCTGGGCTGCCCTTTGATCTTCATTTGTTTTTCCCTTTATTATTGTATCACTCCATTCCATAAATCAAACCTTAAAGAGATCCTAGGCATAGATGACTTGCCCCATAGACCACTCTTGAACCTGATTTGCTTCAATTAAATCCTCTTATGACTCCATAGCCCAATGGACTGAAAACCTGCCATCATCTTTCATCTTAGCTAAAGCTTACTCTTGTTGCTTGCAACTTTTCACTTTTGAACCTATTTTTCATATAGATCTTTTCGCCTCAGACAGCAATTATGTTCAACCATCCAAACACAAAACCAAACCCTTGAACTTCATAACTAGCCTAATATCATTACCTTAAGCTTTCAAAGACAAATCCATCTTTGTACATATTGGAGAGATCCCTCTCCGGATTCAGGAGGGCTAGATCCTAGAATCCCAAATTTGGTTGAAATGATGTTAACTTTGTGATCGGACTTTGCCAATCTTGCTTATTACATAGACCTAACATATAAAATCCCACAACTTGAGAATTTATGCGAAATTCCTTTCCCATTCTTCTTTTGTTTCTTTTTACTCATCTTACATATATATTTGGAAGATTAGTGTTAGTTGGGTTCTCATGCTCTATTCCTCCTTCTACTACTGCTTTCAAAATTTGTTTAAACTATTCCAGCATCTGCCTGTCATTTACAATATTCAAGAACAATCGGAACCATTCTTCTATCGACATTCCTGTTGTAGAAGTTTTTCCACCTCCCTTAGCTGGTTACGTTAGTTGCATATCCTTGCAGCTCTCCAGCTTCGAGAATGTTTCCAATGCTTCCTTAAAGTACTATTTATTTTTCTTTGAATCAAAGAAATTATTTGGTGATGCTGGTTTTATTAGTTTTACCAGCTCCATCTCTCTTGCTTCCTCCCCAGTTTTCTTCCCTCCTCGAGTTATTATGGCCACACTTGGTAGAGGTTGTGTCTCAACTAATCTTGGCTCTGCATTGACCAAATTGGCTCCTCGTTTCCTAGTCCTTTCTTCCCACCTTTTAGTTAGTTCAGGACAATCCTTTGTGGCATGTGTATTCACCCTAAACTGGGAACAACATGGTCATATTGGTAGCAGGCATTCTCTCGCTACATGGCCTTCTTGACCACAATTGTAACACCTCAAGGGTCCTCTTCCTATAGACTTGTCTCCTCACATTCCTGATCCTCTTCATCCTCTCGAAGTCTCATTTAATATGTAGGATGATCTATCGAGTTGATATTCTAATGTATCCATGGGTCTACACTACTCTGAATTATTATTTTTTGAAGCACAAAATTCACAATAGACATTATTTGGGACGTTTGAATACTTTTGTAAAATCGGGCATAAACATGGAGGATGACTAATTCCCTTGCATATTTCATAATATTCTATTGACGTTTGAGTCTGATGGTTAGGAAAACAAGGGAAATGGGGTTGTGCCTGGTATAGTCCTTGAGTAGTTACTTGCGCAACTCCTCTGATTGGTGGCGTTCCTTGCACTCTTGTCGCTGATGTCTCGACATTGGTTCCCCGCAACCTCGCGAACTCTATAACCAAAAGTATTCCAACAGAAAATGTGTACACCACACATTGGGTCACGCTAGTCATGCTACCTGAATATCCTTTATTTTTTCTATTAAAATTGCTATTTGATGTTGCAATCGAAGGATCACGGGCAGCTACACCCCCCAAACTCCCGCGGATAGCCAACCATTTTTTCTATCTTCATTGCTTGTTCTAGCGCATCTTGGAGTGTATAAATATTTTGTTGGGTCAATGGTGTTCTTGTAAGGGGTAAAAGTGCTTTAATGATTCGGTCACGTTGGTGA
This sequence comes from Pinus albicaulis, assembly GCA_034641835.2. NCBI lineage: Eukaryota > Viridiplantae > Streptophyta > Pinopsida > Pinales > Pinaceae > Pinus > Pinus albicaulis. Next base: position 14,937 of record JAXQQM020091896.1, on the reverse strand, counting down.
TTTGGATCAATCGGGTAGCTCGGTTTCCCAATTCATCTTTGAACCTTCTCATTAAATCCTGGGTAGTATCTCCTTCTCTCTATTTGATCTCCCATAATTCAGATAGTCCTTGTTGATTAGTCTGAGGGATATTTAACTCTTATACAAAATCCATTTTAACATCATTTATAGCAGGATCCTGATGTGCTTCTAACCATTTGATAAGCCAACGTAATGCTCTTTCCATGAGCGTGGTTTGGAATTCAATTAATTTAATTGCATCTGGTGTCTGACGAGCCCTCCAAATTACTTCACACAAATACCAATGTTGCTCTACATCATCATTACCCTTTCTAGAAAACTTCGAGTATTAGGTAAATGATCCTTCCATTTCTGCTTGTGTGGGAGGAACTAATATAAATCCTCTACTTCCTGGTTGATAAATTTTGTTGCTAGGACTACTTCTAGCGGTTACCTGTACTGTAGACTAAACACTATGCAACTTACTTGACTTTTGCAACTTTGTAAAAAACTTATCAGGCGGGTGGTAGGGCACCAGGGGAAGGTTAGTACAAGTGCTACTTGAAACTTGGGGAATAGGATTACCTTGTGTTATGGTCAATGGTCTCTCTCGGAATAGTTGTTCCATCGAAAACATCGGACTCATCCTCGGGCGCGCGTCCTCCTCTTTATTGGACCTTTTTCCCTTCTCTTTTTGGGATGGGCTCCTATGAACCTGTCTAACTTCTTTTGTGAACCCGTCCATTCCTATGGGTCCTACTTCATCTTCTCTCCTCCTTGTCATCTGAAACACCTCTTATCTTTGTTGTATGCTCCTCTTCTGCTTTTAAAACTCCCATATCACCCTTTCCCGCCACTTCTCAGCTATGTGCACTCTCTGATGTGCTCTTAACTCTCTCAACCTACTGGAGGTCCTGACGTCCATATCCCTATTCCATTTTTTCCCTTTTTCTTAGCATCTCTCCTTCAGGCCCTTCCCCTAGTACTAGAAGTTTATGCTTCCATCACAAGGTTTTGGAAAGGCATTAGTCCCTCATCCATCATTAAATCCTTAATCCAAAATGAAATTTCCTTCAACAGCTTCCCTCACAACCCAGATTTAAATATATCTTCTGCTTTAGTAAAAGACTGATAACATTCAGCTGCAAAATCCACAATATATCCCTCCAAAGTGGTCTGAATCTAGAGATATACCACTCGGGTTAACTCTATATCCAATCCATGCAATGTCATTATATTTGTATGCATCCAACTGCAATGGGATCGACGCAATCCTACAGGAATTGCTTTGATCTGGAGTCTTCGCAATGAGTTATAGAGCTCCTAGGGCAACTTTCCCAAAAAATCTCGTACAAACCAATCACTGAGTCAGAAAAGAGAACTTGATCCTTAATAGTCCTTTCCTTCTAAAGTTGGAGCTCCACCAGCTACACAATTCCCTATCATAGATCCTCGATACCATGATATATCTTTCTAGAAAGTTCTTAGGTCTGGACAACGGAACCATTTGTTGGCAGAAAAGGGTGACTTCTGGGCAAGACCCAAGTTCAAGCTCAAGGCCAACAAGATTTCGCTATAGTCTAGGACAATGACATAATTTTCACCCTGCCTAAGGAGAACAAGGAGTCTCACCCGAAGCATGTCGTGACCTTACTAAGATAAAGACCTAGAACCATACACCAAAGAGAAACTACTTAGCAACTATCCAGACATTACAGCTATGAAAAAGCACTCTCATTGCATAGTAATCCAGAAATAAACTACCATTTAACAGTCATTAAGTAAAGTTATCAAAATTTTTGAAATCACTAGTCATAAATCACATATAAGAACTATTTAACATACACATCCTTAGATCCACAAAACAAATTCAATATATTATATCGTTTGATCAACACAGTACATATCAGACTCCACAGAGTTCAACATAAACAAGACAATACATCCCCCAGCTCCGCAAAGCTTCATGTGATGATAAAAAACCTGACCTATTCTCCCTAATATCTTCGAGCAAAATCTCTTTTCCCTTGCTCATCTATCTCCTCTGAATGGCACTGTTAGTCTTCACCCTTTCTTCACTTGGTTGTTCTGCTGCGGTCCACCATCTCCTGTTCTCTTTCGTGGTTGGCTCTACCTCTAGGAGTCTTTCTGCTTGTTCACTGTCACATGTCCTTGCCATATGTGCTGCTGCTTGTTTACACTCTGCCACCTATGTGCTCCTTCTCTGAAACCCACAACGGATCCCTTTCTTTTGTAATGGTTCTTCACCACTCGGTCTTCCCGCAACCGATCGTCTGCAACTCAAAAATGGTTTCCCCATAATAAAGGCCCCGATAGGGTGGTCACCTTCTGAGCTAGCTAAGTTAGAGTTTTCAACGATGAAGCATCGCATGAAATCCAACATGGACCAAAACCGATGGATGTAGGGACAATGATGCATGTGGTGGTTGCTTCGACAAATATGCCATGTATGTCGTTGATTCTGAACTAAGTTTCTTTGGGCAATGTGAGGGACTTGGTAGCAATGATCAAACGCTCTTAATTCGAGACACTTTGTGACTAAGTGGTCTCGCTTGTCACACAGTGCATGAAATAGGGCTTACCGTGTGTCCTCCGTTTGGCATATTTGGTCCATTGGGGTGACTGTGTATGAGTGGGATGTAGGCTCCTCTCGTAGGTACATTATGGTTCTAGTCTCTCCCTCATCCATTTTCATGGGTGGATCTAAGGGGTCTTGCTGGTAAGATTTCTCTAGGGCTTGTAGGGCATCGCTATATTGTGGCATCCCTGGGAAATGTTGGGTATAATGCCCATAACGATTGCATATGGCGCATGCGTGATTGATGCTTTCCCTTGATTTTTTATGGCCTGTTCCTTTTTATGGGAACTTGAGGTCGCGACATTTCTTTCGCTGTTTAGAAGAGGTTTTAATTAATCTAACTCCAGAAAAATATTCGTAGGATGGCCTTTGATATCACATAATGTGCAAGGCTATAATGCCCTAGGTATTTTGAGGTTTTCGATTTTCTTCTTTTTTTTGATGGTTTTCTTGGTCACTTTAGCTGCTGTTGCTACTAGTTTTCCATCAACTGTTGTGGCATCCTAAGGGGTTATAGGGGTTATCCCCATAGAAGTGATGCCAGTACTTCCATGCATGGATATTGTTATCACTAAATTCAAGCTGATGGGCTACTTCAATAGTCAACCTAGAGTAACTATTTTAAACCTCCTTTTTGCTGAAACTTAGCCTTTCCAGGCTGAGAGGGCTCTCTCAATGATAAAGATGATATTATGTAAATGAAGCTCAACATATGGCTAACTCTGAAATTAGGTTTTAAATGTGTTTTTGTGCAGGTGAAAGATGTAGATAAATTACTACCATTGGGCATATGGAGTCAGTATAAACAAACCAGTGACATGTGAAACTCCTCTCATGGAAGCCGAGGAATATATATTCTAATTAAAATGTAACATTTACAACATACTAAGTGTTTGAAGGAAGATAAAGCATGTAAGTTTTTATCACTGGAAAATCGGACAAGAAAAATGACATTATGAAATGCTAAGCAGAAGGATTTATAGGGCTGAGAAACATTAGAGAATCTGAAATTTTTAAAAATCTCTAAGGTCAAGAGGAAAAATGTCAAATTTCACACTAGAGACACAGGAAAAATGCTCCTTGTGCACATTTTTCTTCGATAGCCGCATTGGTCTGTGTGAATTTACCTAAAAAAGCCGTGCAGTCCTAGGAGTGGAGGAAGTCACTATCTGGGACAACTTGACACACTTCAGGAGAAGATCCTCCACTTGAGGCTGCCCAAGTATAGTCGCCTAGAGCCACCTTGGGACCTTAAGTGAGCAGATAAAGGAATCAATTAAGCACACAAATGAATCAACCCTCTCTCTTGGGTCACCATCCACAAGTGTACCAAGAGAGGGAAGAAGGATTTGAATTTACCTATAAATTTCCACCATGAGAAGAAAAAAATGAGAACACATTGTTATGATGGCCAAATTTCGCATTTGCAAACCAACAGTGTGTAATACGGAGCACCAGTAGAGTTAGAGGATTCAGTTTTTGGCCACCTGACAATTTCAATCCCTTAGGAGAAGAGAGAGGCCTTGCAACATCATCTCAAGGGTAAAAACCTCCTTGCACTGGGTCTTAGAACTCCATAGTTCTAAGGAGGCAATTTTGTAACGTTCTACCTTTCTTTTACTAATAATGGTAAATAAGAGGGGATTTTATTCCATCGTTTGTATTATTTTCTCATTTGACTCATGTGAGCTTGTGTTTTTGTTTTAGTTTAGTTGTGTTTCTTCTTATTATATGTAGCATACTACATCCCATAATTTAGTGTGTTTTATATATATTAGCATGTGTTCACTAACCTACTAGCCATATTTTCTTCTTGTGACCATAGCTTGTAGGTTGCAACCATTCCTACCAAGCACTGATGGTTTGGTACACTCATACACCAAAAACACCACTACAAGATTGGTGACTCCACTTTCTTTACCCTTTAGTTAAGTGGTTGTGCTTGTTGCAGGGGCCTTCTCTCTACTCTAGAGTGTTGCTGGGACAACTATCCTTCTCCTCTTCTCTCCTAATTCACCCACTGTGAAGAGTTGTAGTTCAGGAGCCCCGGAAATTTTTATGCAGGAAAATTGCGCACAATTTACTCAGACAGATGCGTCTTTCCACGCGCGTTCAACTCAAACCTGCGCGCAGAGTTGCGCGCCTGTGTAAGAAGTTTCCACGCGGAAACTAGAGACCATATTTCTCAGTGGTTTTCTTCAGTTTTCCCACTTGTAAAGTGACTATCATCCCAGAGAAAATCTTCCAGCATTGTGTTTGGTGTCCCATGACTGTTTAGAACATGCTTTTAGCTTCGTTTTATTATTTCTAGTTGCATAGTTTTAAATTTGTAAAGTTTATCTTCACAAAACTCACATAGTTTAAGTAGGGGGCAATTAAGTGGTGAAAATCCACCCTTGAAATCTGAATTAACTCATATTGTGAAAATAGACACCAAAACACATAGGTAATTACAGGAGTAAGTGGCTCATATCCACATATGCTTAACTAGTTTCCATTTTTTTCCTAGTTTGATCATTAATTTTAGTTTAAATTTTTGCACTAGGAATTTGGACCAGGACTAAATTATCTTAGAGAAGAAAGTAATATTTGTTGCCCTTGCACCTTTTTGTGACCCTGGGCATGCATATGAATGCTCTCTTTTGATAATTTTCCATCTCACTTTAGTCAAACATTTAGTTTAATTAGGAAAATTTGTAAGCGACCCACTATCCTCATATCATTTGCTTATCGCAAGGAACAATCAAAACATAGATTAATTGGGGACATGTAAAGTATCACCGCATATCCACATCTCAAAAATTTGTGATTGTTCACCTTCACACACACACTGCCACACCATAAGCAAAGTAAGCCGCCTTAAAACTAACCATAAGTGAACTCATTAAATCTCCCCACAGGGGCCACAAGACAATTAATATTTCAGGTTAGGACCATGGGGGTAGGAATACAATACGCCTCCATGGTCATTTTACATATTAAAAAATATTATTTGAATTTATAGGGAGATTTAAACCCATCTATTCGCCCATGGAAAAGAAAACCCAAGCGCCACAGAGACCTGATTCAGAGGGGGTTAATCTTAGGCCTAGTGCGTGCGGTATTATTTGGGGATACTTGACCCATATAATGCCCGGTACTAGTAGCTGATTTAACAAGAAGCTCAAGACTCAAATGCTCACGTGGGGTGATGGTACTTAGTGGCCAAATATAGAGCATCCCTCCCTATAGGTGATCGTGCATGAAGAACTAGATCCTCTACCCATTACCTTGGTCGATTCTTCGGCTACTGGAAGGCATCGCCAGTTCATTCGGGACGTTAGCCCTAGTACCCACCAGAAGATATCTTCTCAAGGCCCAGTTACAAGTTGAGAGTGTGAAGACGTTTAGGTCTTTAGGATTTTGATTATCACGTGTAAAAAACAACCAAAACCATTTTTTGATTGATTGATCACATAGAACTAATCTAAAGGGAAATTAACCTTTTGTTTCCATTTTTTTTTATGTATGTGGTCACCTTTTTTGCTTTGATATATAATCTTTCTCCTCTCAGAGAACTGAATAATATTTCAAAAACCATACCTAGTCGACACCATAATGGACCCAATGGGACCTTGTTGATCTAGACATATTTTGGATCTCCCCCCATTAGCGGGAGGAGTTCCAGGTCTTTCGCCATTTAGGCATCAAAGACGATGTTGTTTCCCTATAATTTATAATATTGGAAAGAATAAACTATAAAGGACAACATCAAACCACATTGGAATCCAGGACCTAGCCTTCCTGGACTCAAATAGGGCTCTCTCTACTTATGATTTAATTTTACCTTAATATTATGAATGTTGATGTTAGGCTAGTTACAGTGATTGTGAGAATTGGTTGTTTTGATTGATTTTGTTGGTTGTATGAGCAGGTCCGCAGGAACTAATCCATTGGGCTATGGAGTCAAAAGGGCTGGTTAGTAGCATCAACCTTTCAAGAGCATCACAGGGCAAGCTAACTATGCTAATTGGATATTTAAGGTAGTGTGAATTATGATGTAGAGGAAATAGTAATGTTCAGTAATGATTAAAGAGAAATTAAGAATTATTTACCAGACTTCAGCAGAAAAAATTCAGATGGTAAATACAGACAGAATTAAGGTGCTCCAACAACAAATATTAGTCTAAAATTTTTGTTTTACAATAGGATGAATAAACGCACAGTAAGGAAAAAAATGGAAACATTTAAAATAGAGAAGTAAGACATCACCATTTAACACAACTCAAGTATCCTGTAAAATGGTCTTTTATTATTGATGCCTAGCTTCAAAAATTACATCGCTCCAATACAATAGGTGTTTACAATCTAGGGTCCAACCCTTGATACTTCCAATGAATGCAGTATTTCCCTAAATACTACATCGGTTGCTGTATCTACTTTGACAACTTTTAATTAATTATAACTAAGTAAAAACTTGACAAGTGTGGCCATGCAAGGCTAGGACAAAATATTTCTGACAAAACACCACCCGTGGAATTAATTCCGGTAGCTCTTCATGAACCCAAAATTAAGTTGAAAGTGGTTGAGGTGGTCACGAAGAGGCAATTATTGGTGGCTCTGACATTTGGCTCTAATTTTGGACCGCCTTTGCTCAATCATTAAATATGATGCGGTGCTGGCACGTTTTGTCGACCGATGGTTGTGCTGATGTGTTAAATGTTCCCTTTCAATCTTGGTACATGCATAATTTGGCCCACTCCTTCTTACCTATAATTATTGTCCCCATGACCTATATATACACTTCATCCACCTCTGTGTATTTTCTAAAAGTGGGCCTGGCGAGGAAAACATGCTTCAACTCATGTTGGATGAAGATGTCATTGCTTAGGAGATCCATGACAACTTTTCTGGTCACGTTTCCTTTGATGTTCAAAAATTTGGTAGTTTCTTTAGCTGTCTCCCTGAGCTTGGCCATGTAATCTCCCTTTTGGACTAGCTTGTTATTAATCACATATAGTGAGGGTAACCCTTTTCCCCTGAATGGCTCAATTTGGTTGTAAAATCTACTGATGGCCATGTCAAGTTCGTGACACTTCTCCTCGAGTTGTATCACCAAATTCCTCTTAGTGATGACCCTTTTCACCTCTAATATGGTCTCTATTCTGTCCTATACATCCAGTTCTTCAAGCTCATAACTAGTTTTGGAGTTTAGGAATTTTAAAATTTTGGTGGTTTTGATTGGCATATTTCCCAACTCCTGATTTTATTTTTCAATAGCCACCTTGCACTTGTCAATCAACTCTTTGTGTTAAAAACTGATGTGGATGGAGTGCCAAATTTCATCCAATGACTCTATGATACTACCCCAGATGATCAACTTCATTTGGCCGAGAATGCTGCTTGCCGAAAAATCCTTCTTTGCCTTCTCCAACATCTCAATATTCTTTTTGGCTATCTCATGGGTAGTTTCAGATCTTGCCTTTTGATCCCTCAGTATGACTATATATGCCTCCAATTTCTTGATCTCTTGTGATTGCAGGGTCATACTTTCCATGGCCTTGGACAACTGATTTATCCCATTGGATGCTCTAGCAGTTCCTGGAACAGCTGATGGAATTGATGAAATGGGCACAACTTCCAATGGCATGAGTGCCACTCAAGCTTCTTCTACTTTCTCCTTCAATAGCTTCTCCATCTCGGTCTCCATTTTCTTGATTTGGGTAGATTGTTCCATGATTAATTCATTAACTCAGCCTTCTGTGACTCATCTTCCTGAATGCCTTTAGCCAAGGGGTCTTCTGTTGCTAACGTCTTCAGTTGTTTCTTGAGGGCTGCTATGTCAGCATTCTTTTTCTTCAAAATATCCTCCACAACTTGAAAATTGGTTGGGTTATACCCCATCTTCACTATTAAATCATCCAATGCTTTGATTCTTGAGTTCTTAGCCATAGCAGAAATATTCTCCATATTGAGTTGTGATTGGGTATTGGCTAAGGATACCTGGAGTTTTGGCAAGCTCATGGTAGTGCTTGTCAAAGTGGAGGCCACCATCTCTCTGGTCTACTGGTGTAGCTCCATTTGGTCAATAGGGTGGATGTATTTGGTATTGAATTCAAATGAGGCCTTCTTGTAGTCTCCTGCTCCTTGAGGCTGTGGAACTAGGGCTTATAGAAATTCCATTTTCATCCTACCTTTTTCAGTGTCAAAGGTAGACAACAGCTTGCTTTGTGAACTTGAGGTTTGTTTCCAGAAATGGTTGTAGGTATTGGTCTTCAACACCTCATTCCTCAACTTTATCTCCCTGAATGTGTCATACATTGATTTTTATTGGCTTTCTATGATAGGCCTGGAAGTTTATGTTTGCAGGCCCTGTTGTTGAATAGACACTATGGCTGAAGATGTAGGGGAGGCCATTGTTTGACCACCTACTAGAGATGACCTAGGGGTGTCTACAATGTGAATCAATGTTTGCTTCTCTGATTCACCTCCTTGTTCAATATCCATGTGAATTCTAGCCCTCTTCATATATTTCAATTTGAATTCTTTGCTAGAGGTATCAGTCACTGAAGGTGACTGATCCTCTCTTGGCCTCTTGCTCTTTCCCCTTGTCTTATTTTTCTTCTGCACTCTTCCTTTCTTGTTGGGTTGGGGTTCGGATGCCTAAGGTGGAAATCGCCTTCTCTTCATTCTCTTGCAAGGTTTTGGTCACCCATTCTGCTTGATTTTCATACTACTCAATTGCAGGCCTGTGTGTGTGTGGACATCGGGTGTTGACCTGTTTTCCACCCTTTTCTTGGAGATGATCCTTGCAGGTTCATAAGACCAAGTGAAAAATGTGGCTGAAATCCATCCCCTTCAATATCTTATCTGCTTCCTCCCCTACTGCTATGTTGTTACAGATGAAAGGCCCAATTTGTGCTTGGATTTTGAACTGGGATTTCTTCTTTGCAGAAACAAAGTGAAGGTCATCTGCATGTATCATTTTCCTTATATACTCTAGTGAAAAGACCCTCACCGAGAGGAACTTTGGCAATTTGTAGTGGGCTAGCTCACACCCATAGACTTGGATCTCTGTGTAATTTTGGTACAAGTACCAATTTGTTGTCTTTACTTGTTCTGTTAGCTGCATGGTTTTCCTGATTTCTTCAGTTACCCTTGGCTCCACTGCACTATTAAGTGTGCTGATGGCTGGATGCAAAAATAAATCCACGAAATATTTGTATGTATAATTCTTATGATCCTTTAATAGCAGTGTTGGAACAAGGTCTCCTACGAGTTGCGAAACTGGTCCAATTTTGAATACTTTTGATTATATTTAGTCTAGTGCAGGGGTTGTGGGGTGGGTCAAAGCCCCGAAAGCATTGTAATGGGAAAAAGGGTAAACCAGGGGTCCGAAAACCACGGTTTGCGGACCATAGGAAATTTTAGGCTAGATTATTATAAATAGACGAACATTTTTTATTGTAAGGTAGGAAATGAAGAGCTATTGATGCGAACTGTGGTTTAAGATATCTGTTTGGGTTTTGGGGAAAAGAATCCAGCTAGCTGTGTGCGGGGAGATCCAGAGTCCAGATCTGTGCAGACCCTGTTGCTTTGTGTGTAGGCTAGGATGGGTATTATATGAAGGAATTGATGAACTGATGAATAAGAAAGGTTGCTTGAGAACCAAATCTATGTATACTTTTTGTGCGAATCTTTAGTAATTACTGCTTTATGTGCATTCTGTATTCAAGTTGGGAAGATCTGTGTAAGTTTATTTGCTGTATCTGGATTTGTTTTGTTATATTTTATGCATTATTGTGCTACTGTAATAGAAGCATATAATTATATATCTAGCGCATGTGGATGTCAAAAGAGACCTATTGACCCTTCGCAGAAAGAGGCGAACTGGGTATCACAGGGTCAGACACAGCTCTGCTTGCCTTACCTATCCTTTCTCAGGGTGCGGAAACCTGGTTCCAACACCCACCCATACTACTTCGGGTGAGACTTTGACCTGCGCAAGCAGGTCACTGCCGAAAGGGCCAGTAGTATAGGGGTTTGTTGGCAAACCTTTAACTCCGAACCTGAGTCAGGACCCCTCGCGCCAACAAATGGTTTCGTTGCTGGGACCTAGAGCATTTTGAGAAAGGAAGTGGGTAATAACAAAATAGCACTAGGAGTATAGCAAAGATGTATAAATTTGAATAATAGATAACTTATTCACCGAGATTATCCTGATTACACACTATTTGAGCTTCATGCATAATACATAACCTCTTCTACTATTGATCATCAATTTGCGAAAATTAAACAATTGCATGCGCACATTAAAACCATAAACAATCACACATATAAACACAGTATTTATGGGAAAGCTTAAAGCTGAAAACCCCCAACTATATGTATATTATAATGATAGAGATCATGTAACAATACATAGCACAAAGCTCCTCACAAGCTCTCAGCACTATCTCACATGCTACACACTACACAAGCTCAGATCAAGCAAGTCACATGCTCAAATCTCCTCCACCTGTTAGCCAGCCTCTACTGCGCAATCCAATTTGGATAATCATGAGATCAAGGTTCAAATCCCACCAGTAGGTATTGCGCAATCCTCATTGGCTTCTCAATCAATGTGTGTGCAAATATCATGCACCGGTATAGTCATAACTGATAGTCAACCTGCTCTTTCACCTACCTCCATCACTGATCTCCAGTGAAACTGTCCATGCACTTGAGTTAACTGATGTGTTCATTAGTTGATTTATGGGTTAATAATTAGTGAATTAATTAATAATTAATTCACACCACTCATCACTAGTGTATTAATCAGCCAGACTAAATACAACTAGTTCAACTAAGTCAAACTGAACACAACTCCATCAACTCCTCAATCAACTCCACCAAACTCACTCACATGAGTTCTAACTGAAGTCATCATGCAATAGCTCCACTTAGACCCTAGGAATAGCGTAATTCCTTCTGTCAGCTGCATGTGCCACATCCAAGCATCAAACTGAAGTGCTCCAAGAGGATAAGATAATTTTTATAGTCCAAATATTATTAAGAGCTAATAATATTCGACATATCTATTTTTAGACTGGCAATATAAAAATAGATTCCGCCCAGTATGTCTAAAAATAGAATTCCATATATTTTTCCAACTTGACCATCCCTCCACAAATAACATCCTGCAACTCATAGAATCATGATCGACATGTCTAAAAATAGACATAGTTTAAAAATAGACTTTGCGCCAAAAATAGCCTGCGGGCCCACTTAGTGAAGGTGACTTCTTTCCACTAAGCTCTGTCATCTTGTTGCATTCTCAACAAAAGAAGAAGAACAGGAAGAAGACATGGAAATGCACTTGAAATTACCTACCTTTAAAGGTGCGACTGATGAGGATATGGATCATTTTTGGTTTGTGTCAGACTTGGCGTGGACTTTGTAGGGTGTGGTAAGCGATACTGTGAGGAGAGCGCAACTATCCCTAGCCTTCGAAGAGAGAGCTTTGGACTGGTACATGCAGTACATATCTAAAAATAGGAGCGCATCTATTTAATCTATTAAGGACGCCCTTAAACAACAATTCCGAAAACCTAAATCCTACTCTTAGATTGTAGCAGATGTGAATTATTTCAAGAAAGGAGCGACTGAGTCTGTCTGGGAAGCTAATCAGAGACTAAAAAAGTAATCAGAGAAGGAGGATTTAATTATGAGGACAGAAAACACACCGAATGGTTCGTTGCTATGCTGCTACCTCACTTGCATATACCAATAGGCCACCAGACCTTCGAGTCGCAGGAAAAATCTTTGGAGGCTGCCATGAAACTAGAAGTCGCGCCCAAAGACGACACTTTGGTAGGAGTATAGTAGATTTAGGAGCAGCGCGAAGCCATGCACATAGAAATACAGAACCTACGGAAGGAACTGGGAAAAGGAGCTAGCACAGATCTTTTGTGCATACGATGTCGGGTATCTGGCCATACGAAGGATTAGTGCCCTCTATTGGCAGATTACATGTAGGTAGGAGGACCTAGTCTGCTACGTCCAGTCTCAAGCGGGTTTGCGTTATGGTGTGATGATTTCCGGGTAGCGGGACTACACGAAACGGCCCAGTGCCCCCGACTAAGTATGGGCGAACTGAAGCAACAGTGGTGCAGGTTCTGCCGGTCGGTGGGACACGAGGAGAAGAAATACTGCACGTATGACCTGATGATAGATCGTGGGAACTTATATAAGGTACAATCAGACCCTGTGTCTCCAGGATCTCCCGCGACCTTTGGTGGCTCCCCAGAAAGGGGCAGGGGAGGTTGGGGAGGAAGCGTAGGACAAGGACGTGGGTAGCTAATCTGTTATAACTGCGGGGAGGTAGGACACTTCACCAGGGATTGCCCAAACCCTACCAGGAAATCCTGCAAATATTGTCGGCAGCTGGACCATGAGATTGAAGACTGCCCAGTCCTGATAGCAAAAATGCAGGAAAAACAACCCACCCCTATGCAGAATGTGCAAAGAGTTAAAGCCAAGCTAAGAAATATAGACCCGAGTGTGAAAGTCATAACACGTAGCGGGATGGTCACCCACGGAACAAAGGAGGTGCCTACTAGGGATCCTACGACCTCGCAAGAAGGTTCGAACATCAGCAAGGAACAAGAAACAGTAGCGGCTACTACGCAGATACCGACACACCTCAAGATAGGGGATGGGGTTGAGCCCTTTCTGCAGGTGTTTTCACTCCTAGAGACAGCCTTGAGTTTTGAAAGATCAGTGCCTAGGACATCTTATATAGCAAGGATCACATGGTTTAACTTGGGAAGGTTGCTTAGAAAAAGGCTCTCATTCTATCATGTATAAACAGGAAGGTTTAATTAATATGGAACCAAAACTCTCAAAACTTCAGCACGACGAAAGTGATATTGCAGAGGCAGAGTGTGAATTTTGATAAAAACATATCCGACAATTTTAAGACAGCTATCTGTAAAGGGGGCTGGATTCTAAAGTGCTTCACAGAGGTACATAATCAGATGGTGATTAATGTGTAAGAAAAATGGAGAGGATACTAGCTGTAACCAAGATGAGATCTAGAAATGATTATAATCATGTATTGGGCTTATAGTAACAAGAATCCATACATGAAAATAAATTTAAAGACAACATTTCATCAATGCTAATATCGAAAGAATTACGGTTGAAGTGAAATATGAAACAACATATCATGCCTGAGACATATTTAAAGTGATAGACATGTTTTAGCATGAGTATCGACAATGATAAATTCATACCAAGACATGTGGGCACTTGCATTCCAGAACAAGATATAAGAAATGTGAATGTAAATGAAATGAACATTCAAGCTATAAAACATAAGAGAGAGAGAGTTACAAACTGTGAAGTAATAAGAATAGAATATCCAATAAAGATGAAACTCCTTATCTCTAAGACCCAACTGGCTCTTCAAATTTTATATCAACATTTAAACACAATGCATACAGAGTTATTTCTCGGTGTGTTCTTCTGAAAATATGGAACCTTGTTTCCATCTCAGTTTGCTTATTATATAGAATTTACAAGAACATACGCAGGAAGATATTTTGGGAAAATATCTTCCCCGCGTGCTAGTAAGCAGTTTCAGGTCCTAATCAAAATAACAAAATTCATGATGAGGGAGAACACTTCTCATCATTTATAATTAGGCTTGTTGCCGTTTCAAAACAAAAGATTAAAACTGTTCTAACAAATAGTAAATGCAAGAGTGAAATATGAATTCCACTCGGAACTTGAAAGTAGAAAGTAAAAGTAAAACTAAAGGCCACTAAGGTTGAATCATGAGTTAACCATTTTCACTGGTGCGAAGGAGTTGAGGCCATTGCTAACGTAGGTGGTGGGACATTTGCTGAGGAGTTGGCTAGCAAGCTGGCATATTTTGAGCACCTCTGCCAACTGTCTGCTGCAGGTTTGGGCATAGATGTGAAACCTTCTGTTATGATGTAGGCTTCTGTTAGCTCATCATAATTTGCCTCAACAGGAATTTTATGCTTAACTTGGTGCAGGAGTGCAAACTCTTTGCCGAGGACGGAAATTATAGTTTCCGGTTTTAGCCTTGCAGATTTTTTAGAGGTAATGTTGGTCTGATTCATTGCCTCCTTCAGAATGGCTTCATATGCTGGTAATGGCTGCAGGATAGCATGATGTGAGTCCTGCAAGTGTTATCTCAGCCCAGTCCAACTTGAATCGTTCTAAGCTGTTTGTTACTTTTTCTAAAACATCCAAGGCCAGACTCCAGGCAACCTCTTTTTCTATTGCTTTTTGGCACTCTGAAGCTTCCATGAACCTGTTCTTTATACCTTGTTTCACCACATCCTTCA
>JAXQQM020065508.1:0-63626 GCA_034641835.2 Pinus albicaulis | reverse complement strand
TCGCAATTGCTGAGGGTCACAAGTCGCAAGATCTAGTCAAGTCGCAAGGTTGCATCAGTGGCTCAGGTTGCAAGTCGCAAAATATACTAGGTCACAAGGCATCCCAACGGTCAGGAAGAAGAAAAGTCAAGGAAGCCCAAAAGACAAGCTTTGCTCTATAAATATCTCCTTCGGGAACTTGTAACAGATATTTTGTTTGGGACTCGAGCTGAGTACATTATATTACCAGAGGATTATACATTTGAGCATGAATACAAGAATTTTGAAAAATCCCTTTGTGGATCTGGTGTTGTCATATGTATGAGCACTATTGAGTATTGTATTTTCAGTTTCTGAACATCTTTAGATTAAGGGAACTGTATCATTAATTCATATCACAATTGCATAACAGTTTTCTGAGTATGTCAATGGTGTTTGAGTTCATTTCACTTTCTTAATGAACACTGATGGCTTTGTTTATTAGCGTTTGTGTTATCATTTAAAACTTTTAGGAAGTGAAGGGTGTTATTTCCATGAGGAATTGTTTCTTTCATGGTCAGAACAGTTTACAAGCATGACCCTAATGAAGTTTTGTTAACAACACTTCCTTTGGTCTTCATGCTTTATTATTTCCTCTTGCTACTCATAGTGTTATATGTACATTTAATGCATCAATCATATGTATTGTATCATTTTATTAGGTGTGTGTCCACTATTTTATAGAGTTTAAGCGAGACCCAAAGAAAGAAAAAATTAGCGATAGCCGGACCCACACCCCGGACGGGATCCCTATTCCAAATGGTTCAAGGTCTAATTGGGACCTTTTACCGTGGAGATCCCCTGCTATTGGCCAGACAGATTTTCCCATAAATAGATCCCACATGTTGAAGATGTTCTTAATTTTGTTGGGGTCATGGTTGGAGGAAATACGCATTTGTTGGGTGTGTCTTTGGGGGAAGAGAGTCAACACTTTTTCTGCACTACATGTTCCAAGGGGAGCATGGGAAACTATATGGCCACCATTGCATACTACTAGTTTCTTTATGATGTGGACAATATGTTTGGTTGGAGCACGTGGGGAATGCCTCTCATGAGCACTTGGGAGGAGCTTTTCTATGAATTACCAAGCTGGAGGGTGATTCATTTATTTGGATGATAGCATGGAGGAAGGAGACCTCCATTGATGATGAAATTCTCCATGATTGTCATCATTTTCTTCCTGGGAAGGCCATGGTTCAGTAAGAAGGTTTCCACAACCACCTTCCTTTCTTTCATGATGAGATCCATTGGGTTTATTCACCAAAGGCCAACTTGTACACTTGGGAGGAGCCATTGGGAGATGGAATTTTTGCAAGAATTCTGAAGCAATGGAGGAGGCTATGGGATGAGAGGGCCACAAGAGGAAGAGGGAAGATTTTGTAGAACTCTTACAATTGCTTGAGGACAAGAAAAATTTGCGAGGGGAGACTGTAATATTCCTAAATTAGTTGCATCTAATGGGAATATTATTTTTTCTTTTGAAATCTATATGCATGAATAATTGAGCAAAGAGGCTCTTAAATTGCTCAATGTATGAATAAAAGTCCTCTCTAATGTGAAATGGGATCATGAAATAACCAATTCAAGCATCCACATGTGTGAAAAAGTTCTAAAATATTTCAGCAAGTTCAAGTTTGACCAAGCCAACATAACTTTCTAGATGCATTGAACCATCTTGTTGGACAATGCAGATTTTGTGGAGGAGCCTTTGCATGGAAGCAACCTCATGGTGGGTGGGACCCTTGGTGAGGAAGCTCATCAATTATATAATGAAGGATATGGAAAGCATATGAGCATATTGGAGATTATATTTTCATGAGGTCTACTTAGACTTCCTACATACTTAGCTGTTTAGCTAAGTTGCTGCACTGCTTAGTGCAAGGGATTGCCCGGGTGGGGATTCCCTACTCTCTCTTGGAGATCTTGCTTGAGAAATATAAGAGGAGGTTTCTGATATGAATTTTCCACTACCTGGTGTTGGTCCAAGCACCTACCTTCAGCAAAAACGTAGTCCCATTTAGAAAAATGTGTTATTTCCTGAGGTTTGTAGTGGAAGGGGTGAAAACCCCAATTGGAGGAGCTAATTTCCAAAGAGGAGGATCAACCTTTCTTTGGGAAAGCTAGAAGCTGAATCTTCAGCCATTTATTTGATTTTTCAGCCATATATTGCAGATATTTAGACATACAGCATTATTCAGCCACAGATTTGGAGTAGCTTTCTCTTTTATATCTTTTATGTAAATAAATCCTTGCCAGGTCTTCTTAGATATGTGTAAAAGAGATTAGATCTCTGATTTTATGCTTCATTGAGTATTATAATATAATTATCAAATTTATTTCTCTATTTTCTGAGTTAATATCCCTTTAGACTGCGTAGTCTCTTATGCAGCAACTCCGGCATTCTGCAGTCTTGGGGTTTTGACAATTTCTAGCTGTTTGGAGCATGGGAGGCATGTTTAATTATGCTAAATGAATTTTTTTCTGAAAATCCTTTGAATTCATGTCCTATATTGTCTATTATAAGGCACACAACTGTTATTTTTCACTATTATAGCTCAATATTCATAAAATAATGTTTTTGAGGCAAAAACAGTTGCTTTTCCCCACTTGGTGAATTGTAAAAAGGAATAGTTTGTTGTTGTGATTGTTCTGTTGAAGCTATGCATTTAAATACATTATATGAGATGATCACTTTCTTCTCTCCAACTTTAGAATACCTTAAGGTATTCTTATTGTTGTATAAAATCCCGGTTTTGGGATATTACAACCTCCTAACAACAACCTTTTCCGGTGCAAGTTCCCAAGCTTCGCAAGGGCACCCTATAGAAGTAATGATGAAAGTGATGCAATTTATTTCTGAGGTACCATGGGTATTCCCCCCAGTAGTCACCGGTGTGGCCCCTAGGAGAGGCAACTAAGGGCACCAATCCGTATCAGCAGCAGGGAAGAACGGTCTTAGGTCAAGATTCAACAAATACGAGAGGGGGTATCTCTCTTCTATGCTTACACTCTCCCTCACTCTTGAATCTCTGGAGGAGATATTTCTCAGTCCACTTAACAGAGTTGGATTTCTCTCTTTAATAAAATTTCTATGTTTAACGGTTTGAGCGGCCTTGGAGAGTTAACTCTCCACTCACCTATTCCAAGGCCCTACAACCTAGCTAGTTGGTGTATGATTAATGAAAATGATACAAAAATTCTAGCTGCTTTTAATTATAGTGCTTGATTTTAAATTGATTTTTACTTAAGTCGAAGGTATTCGGAGGTGAAATTGATGGTGTTTGTTGATGCAAAAGAAATCAGTGAAAACCTACTACATGCAAATGCAATAATTTCCTTTCGATGAAAAGAGATATCTATATGGGTTCTACGAAACTAAATAAACAAAAATATATATATATATATATATATATATATTTTTTCAGGTACTAACACTTTGCACAATCCAGAAAACTATGAAAAATACTAATATGCTTCAATGCACGTAATGCAAAACTACTAATGATATGCAAATTCTAATATGCTAACTTTGAAGAAGCAAATAGAGTCTCTAGAAAGAAATGGTTCAATCACTTTTGATAGAAAAGCAAAGCTAGTTCCAACCAGAAATCCTATGGATAAAAAGTGCCAAAATGTACTTGATGCAAAAGAGAGAAATCAAGAAAAGACTTCCTTCAAAACCAAGCAAAGAACCAAAAACTAGAAACCAACAAAAATGCTTCAAAATATATGAAAAAACTGTAAAAATGAACTCAAAGAAAAAGCAATTGAAAACAAGAAATGTTTTTGGGCTTTTCACTTAGAATGGAAGCTAAAATATTTCAAGAAGTTAAGCATAAAACTACCCAAGAACTAGAATCAAGAAAATTGAGTCTCAAACAAGGGCTTCAAAAGTGCTCAAGCCAACTATGCTACTTTCGTAGCAGGATGCAAATGAGCGAGAAGAAGCAAAAATTCAAATGAATGATCCAGTATAGTAGCACAATCTTTCAACGAAAAAAACTCAAAAAACCAATAAAGGTTTCTTCAAGATTTGATACAAGGTTAGTCCAAGAAATCAAGAAAACCAAGGTAGTAAAAAAGGGAAAAAGCCAAAAGCGAAGCAATGCAGAAGGCCAAGAAGAGAAAACAAGCAGAGGCTCATTGTTTAAAAAGGTCAGAACAACCAAGAACTTGAGGAAGAGATCTTGGTGCTACAGCCGCAATTGCAATCACACAAAATAAGCAATTTACCAAATGGCTAGGTTTTCACAAGAGCAAGAGAGAAATGGATATGAAACCACAATAAACATAGTCCAGACACCTTAAATACACCATAGAAGTGGTCAACCTCAGACAGAAAAAACAACAGAGGTTTAAAACTCAAAATTTCAAATTTTTCCAGGCATACGTGATTTTACAGTATGCAACAACCATGCATACGCGACTCTAACTGAATAAAATTACGTATACATGAGTTATTTTGGAAGATACAGGAGGTATATGCAACTATGCAAAGACCAAGTAGCATATGTAAACAGAAATAAAGAAAAAAGAAAAATTCAAGCTTGATCGAGAGACTGGGTCTTCTGTCTAATTGAAAAAAGACTTACTAGACTGTAAAAAGTGATAAACATGTCAAGGAACCTACAAGATGGACGAAACAACCCAAACTAGGAATTACACGAATGTAATCCCTAGCAGAGTCACTAGTTCTGTTATGGGAAATGTTACCCTAAGGTTTTGGTTTGATAAACGTTCATAGATCAAGGGCATGTCATCACAAGAAGGACTCTCCCGTGGGGTTAAAACTGCCTGCAACTCCTTGTGCTCCAGAGCCTGCAAACTAGTGAAGAAAAAGCACAAAAGCCTAGTTGTACAGCATATATATGTTCTAGATGTTAGTAAAAATCATGCATAATCTCATAAAAATAACAATAAATGAACTATTTAAGATCATTAAGCATGTATAAGAGATAAATGACACGTGAACATCAGGACCAAGATGGCACTTTTTTTATTTATAACATGTACAGCAAAAAAATGTGGAGACATCACCTGAAATCTTCCATGCCCTCGAGCATATCGTCCTCTGGATCCTTCCATCCCTAGCCTCGAAAAACTTCTTCCAAGAATAGTCTGTTATTCATCAGTAATATTTACTCTCTGTAGATGACTAAATATCAGTTCTATATTTCTAAAAAAAAGATTCATGAATATTATGAGTTTTAGAAATCTCACTTCCTTCAGTATCCTTATATCAAAATTTTCACTATTCTACTATTTTTCCTTTCCATGGTTAACCTACCACTCCTAAATAACCCCTCGTGGGCTTGCGCCATTCATCTATATCCTATTTTCCCACCTATAACCTCAACACTATGCTTTGAGCTTGCCTCATCCCTCCACTTTCCATCGAGTGTTTCCAATCAACCTTTTCCTTCCCATGTTCATCAGGTTCCTCAAGCATTGATGGTCTCAAAACTGTCTATATAGGCTCTTTAGATAAATTAAGTGTATACGTTTTTGGACCTTAAATACATCAATTTTTCAAAAACTCTATTTTTACACTTGAAGACCTCAAACCAAGTTTCAGTCAAAAACCAGGTCAAAGGACCCTCCCATTAGGTCATTAGGGTTTCATAGGGTGTAGGGCCATCAATGGTGTTTTAAGCTCTAATTTTCTTGTGATAAAATATGGTTCAAATGAAAAACAAAGTCATCACATGGTTGTCCAAGAGATAACATAAAATCTCCTAAGAAGGCGACTCTACGAATTTCAAGTTCTGCAAGAGATAAATCAGAATTTTGACATTTCTGCAGGAGTGTTTAAAATGACCATCAACAGAAAATTGGTAAGACAAGAGGCCTGCTCCAAAATTAAGACATTCACAAAAAAGAGAGAGGAAGAAATTTGTGCTCAAGAAGAATCAGGGGTTCTAAGCCTAACTAGGCCAGTGTTATGCCAAACAAGGATCTAGTGTAGCAAATCACATGAAGAAGGCACACAAGAAAACCAAACATGGAAAACGTTTTTTTGAAATTATAGATAAAAAAGGGAAAGGGTGAGGTGAACTAGAAAGATAAGAATGAACTTGAAAGGGCTATAGAGAACTTAGAAGACAACACTGATAATTATTCTCAAGAATTCCACAGACCTAGGGTTTTGGGGAGATGATCAAAGAAGGTTAAAAACATGGTTTGAACTCCATTATGATAGCAGAAAGAAGATTTTAAAGGGCTACTATGTATATCATCCCAGAGTTTTCCAAAGTGAAATTACTCACTTTTTCAAAGGACAAGGAAGTAAATAATATCAGTGAGAGGAGGATCAAATTCTCATTTCAGTTACTTACACTCAGTGGTAAAAAGATAGAAAAACATGGTATAAGCTCCAACGTAAGAACAAATAATTTTTGAAGATAATGCCACTATGTAAGTGCCTAAGGTATCAAAGTAAATTTAGCATGTTTCAAAGATCAGAGGGGAAGAGTCACTTCAAGGTTTTAATGACACATGTTGAGTGAAAGTGTCGAAGGAAATAAACAAGCCAAAGCACAGTCAATCATGTGACTAGAACAAAATCTGCAGAACAAGGAGGTGAAGAGTATCAATGGGCAAGTTTCAAATTATAAATTCAGGCACCTGCAAATCAGAAGTGGCCTAAGGATGTGAAAGGTATTTTTTAAAACCCATGGTATTGGAAAAAGAGTTTTGTGAAGGTTTTCCCTTGTGTTTCAGTCTCAAAGGTGCCAAAAGCAAACCCATCAAGCATCCAGCATTACAGAAGGAGTCAAATTCACCATTCCAGCGAACCTGCATACAAACACGGTAAGGTTGTTAGTGAGAAAGTGTGAGAATGAAAAGTTGAAAATTATATTGAAAAACATAGCTTTGAAAATACCACTGTGTGCAGCCCTCTCTAAAAAAATGTCAAAGGTAAATGTGTCATGATTCAAGGAGCAAGAGAAAACCAAGTCAGTATTTTGAAAGGGATCTTACAAATCAGCAGTGAGCAAAGAAGGTAAAGGGGCATTAGTTTGAATTCATAGTTCATGTCAGAGGATAGTTTTTGAAGGTGTCACCTCAAAGAGAAAAGGGGAAAAGGCCATTTAAATGTCTTAAGCCACCTGCAGCAAAAAGGTCAAATAAAATATCAGTGAAAGTGACAAAGGCTTGACAAACATTAGAAAAGTGGGTTTCATGGTTAAATTAAAAGATCAAAGGCTATATAAGGTCCTCTCCACCCTTTCGAAAATCATTGATTGCTTGCAAAAAATCATCAAAGGCATCTAGGAGAGAAACTGTAGTTTTCTGAGTTGAATTTGGGCAAGTATACCCAGCGCTGCGCATAAAAGGCAGCATTGCGCATTTAGAATCGAAAACTGCACCCCGGCTGAAAAATCCCTTGTGAATTTGCATTTTGCTGTGCGCCTGTAGGTATGTGCTGCACATTCAGAAGTGCGTTGTGCGTTCACCCGGAAGGCCAGACATGCCTGACTACCCATAATGTTGCGCATTCAGCCCATCCACAATGCTGCACATTCAGACCACCTAACTACCCGTTTAATTTTAGCGATGCATGTTTCACCTAGAAGACCTGACAGGCCCAGGCAGAAACACTCAGTTGCTACACGTTTAACCCGACAAAGGGAGACCCGACACCTCATGCACCGACCAACGCTACGTGTTCAGTCACCCGACAGTGCGTTCACCCCGACCCGACAGCACGTGCACGCGTTGCGTGTTTGACCTGGAGCACATCAACACCTTGCAGGCACTCAAATTACCTCAAGAACACCTCCAAGCTGCCATCAAGGGTCTTCAAAGCATCTTTAAATGGTATGTGGATGTCCAATTTTCCCTCTAGAGAATTTTGATGATTTGAAGCTAAGGAAATTTGAAACCCTAAGATGAAAACCTAACTTTCATAATGAAAGTACCACTATTTAAAAAATCTCCTCCATCTGCATACTGAAGACACACAGAGGGTTATATTGCTAAAATATTTTCCATTCTTCTAGGGTTTTTCCATCACCCTCATTCACTCAACCCTCATTTGTATAAAAGTTTCCTTTATCATCATCACTCCCTTACCCGTTTTCACATCAATTTCACAAGATAAATTAAGGTTTTTGTTTTCAAATAAGAAATGATCAAGATGCAAGGGCAAGGTAACAGTGATAGTGGTGAGGGAAGCCAAGTGCCAAGGAGACATCAACACAGAGGTGGAAGTATTAATAGGTTTGAACCTCAAAACACCATGGAGCTTAATGCCTCTCCTATGCCTGTCACATGTTTCCAAAATGTGGGTTGTTTTCATTTATGTGAAAGAGTACAAAAGGTACAAACTCACCCTGAGCTCACTAGGTTTTTCATCCTCAACTTGCATGAGAAACAAGTAAATATTGCAGGGGTAATCTTTGAACTGTAATCAAATTTCATTGCTATTGCTACTGGAATACCTAGTGCTAGTCAAAAGTGGTTTAAACATGCCAGCTTAGACATAAGCCACTATGAGCCATTCCTCAAGCCCAGATACAAAGACTACAATAAATCTATATTCCCTTTTTCACATTTTCTTGAGCGTTATGCACCCATGATGAAGGTTAGTATGAAATACGTCACATGTGAGGGGAGGTTTTCTAGGCTTTATTCCTACCACATAAGATTTCTCATGCACTTCACTAGGGTTGAGATGTTGCATTTTCCCTACTATCTCTATAGGAGTATTGAAAAAATGTCTTATATTGTGCAAAAGTGACACGCTTCACAACAAATGCAAAGCTTCTTTCACCATTCTCTCATCAATATGGTAGTGATGCATCAATTGGAGCAAAAGGGTATTCTAGGGGAGGTTTTCATTTCCCATGAGGTCTTCTCACAAACCCACAACCCCATCATCTGCAAAGTTTGCCTTCATCATCTCATGCTCCTATCCTTACTCCTCCATCATCTCTTGATGAGCATGTTTCACCATCTACACATGTTCCTTCACCTCAAGACAACCCTCTTTCATCACCCTCTCCCAGTGCATCAAGAAATGAGGAAAGTTAAAATGAACAATCAATTGACCATGAAGGAGAGGGTAATGATCAATCAAGAAATAATAAAGAAGAGGGCAATAAAGAGGAAGAAAATAGTGAGGACACAAATTAATAAAGTGGTCAAGAAGACATGGAGATAGATGTCAATGAAGATGAAGAAACCAATGATGAAGAAGAAAACAAAGAGCATGATAGTGAAAATAGTGAGGCTCCTAGTGATGATAAGGGAAATGATGCAGAAAACTATGATGCAAAAAAAAATGATGATGTTGGAGATGAAGAGGAAGAAGGAAGTATGGATAAAAATGAAGAAAGTAACAAAGAGGTAGATGATGATGCTAATGAAAATAGTGACACCAATGACCAAAATGTCAGAGAAGATGATGATAACAGTGAAGAAAATGATGAGGCTAATAATAGTAGTGAAGATCATAGAAATAAGGCAAGGAGAAGTAATGGGGGAGATAGTGACAGTCATGAAAATAATCATGATGGCCATAAGGATAGTCAAAAAAATGAGGCTCATAGTGGACATGATGATGGTGCAAAGAGCAGTGCAAAAGATAGTGAGGCTCATAGTTTTGATAAAGGCAGTGATGATATGGAACACAGTCAGTTTCATGGTACTCAGGTAAACAATATTGAACCTCTTCTTTTGACATACCAAAGAGGAGAAATGCATGTGTTTACTACCTCCAAAACAATGGGCCATGCCTTCCACATCAATAAAGAAGCTTGGCGAAGGCAAAGAAAACATCACTATTGGAGATAAGAAAGGTAAGCATGGAAATAAACAAAAATTTGAATTTATTGACCTTGGCAGTGAAAATGAAGATGAGGAGAGGGCTACAAGCATCTTGCTCCAAAGAAAGGATGCTTAGATCAGGGACCTACAAAGAAAGCGTGGCATGGAAAAATATTTCATTAAGTATTATAAGGATGAAAACAAGCAGTAAAAAAGACACAAAGGAAGCTTGGCCTACATAAAAAGATGGCCAAGCACTATGCCTTGAGAAATCAAATTGCAAGGGCTAAGCTCAAAGGAGATGTTGCCAAAATTCAAGCACTCAAGGATGCCAAATACCAATTAAACCTTGAAATTATTGTTTATGCTTCCATACAAGCTTCCCAAACATAAAAAGCAAGGAAAATCTAAATTTTGGGAACTTTTTAGAAATTTTGAGTTTTTTCTTATTTGAAGGGCCAAGGGCACAACACCCTTGGTGCTATTCTTTTTCTCAGGGACTCCTTAGGAGAATGGTTTACATTTTAGGATTTTTCAGGTTAATTATAGCATGCTCACAAAATTTTAGGTCATTTGGAGTTGATTTGGTCCTCCAAAAGGGTCAAAAAACCTGAAATTTCACCTTTCTGCCACGTTTTCAGGGTTGGTGCTACGCCTTTACCAGCGTTGGGAGTTTTGATTTTTGGAAATGAAAATGAATTCCAATTGGAAAAACAAAAGTATTTTTTGAAGTTATACTTAGCAGGCTTTCCAATGAGCCATCACGGAGCCCATTCCGACATCGGGAAGGCGTTCAAAACTTGGCTGCAAGACGACTCAATGTTTTGGTGCAGGCCCTATGCCCTTGGACCTCTGTGTTGCGTTTTTGCAGAAAAGTAAACAAAAAAAACTGAAGGATATTTTAATGTTTTTTTTCGGCAAATCACTCCAAAGTTGGTTGAGGTGTTAAGTTTGAGTTATCTTTCATTTATTGTAATAGATATTATGTGCCTTGGGCCTTGCATGGCCTCTTTGGACATAAATGACATTTATGGTGTATTTATGGTTTCCAAAACCCTAATTAGGGTTTTCTCCCTCCTATTCTAGATAAATAGAGCATGGAGATCTTATTGTATTTTTTTGGTTGGTTGCTGAGCATAATATGATATAGACTCTGAGTTTATTTGTGAAATTGGCTTTGGTGTCTTGTGATGACTTTGGACTGAGCAGCTATGGATTAAGCTCTTTCTTAGGATTCATAAAGCTTTGTTGAATGGTGATTTATTCCACCTTTGTGTATTTTTTCTTCACTCCTCATTTAATTATTTAATCACGGGATAGAAATCTTAGAGTAGGATATGTCTCTCTGGCACCCTGCTTTGTCTGCATCCTTTGATTTTTATGTTTTCCTCCTTGAAGTTTAACTAATTAATTCTTAAGTTCTCTTTATTTTTACTGAGATGTTATGTGAAAAATATATTTGTTTACAAGTAAGTTTCAGAGAATACTTAACTACTCTCTAAGTTTACTCATTTGTTGCTCTAAGGTCTGCTAAGTATTGTTTGGTTGAATAATATTTCATCGCTCTTCAAGTTTCTACAATGCTAATCATGCTGAAAGATTTTCCTTGTTATTAGTTTTTTGAAGGATCATTGATTTCCCCTTAACTACTATATTCACTCCTCCATGTTCATTTCACTCACTCAAAACCTACTTAAATCCATTTGGCCCTGTTTACTTTCCCTATGAAACACCCTTGAACTATTTTTTCACTCTTCAAAATCTTTACAGACTCCATAGTCCAATGGATTGATCCTCTCTTAATCTACCTATTCTTCTTGAAAACCTATCCAACCAAACAAACAAACAAACAAACCCAAATCCCTATAACTAGTCTAAAATCAAACAAGTTAAATCCTTCACATAAGCAGAGAGAGCCCTCTTTGAGTCCAGGAAGGCTAGGTCCTAGGACTCCAAAGATTGGTTTGATGTTACCCTTGTCTTTTTGGTCATTTCCAATTTGCTAAAACTACAAGGACCTAACATATTGGCGATCACGGTGGGAATCTTGATTCAGTGACATCCTAAGTATCCCTTAGGAACTCTCAAATCCATTTCACACTTAGAAAATCATGTGTTAGACAAAAGTAGAATCTAATTGTTTCACCACCCTAGAAAAATGATGACTCAAATAGAGAATACTCATTAAAAATCTTATTGTTGTATAAAGAGACTTAGAAAAACCAAAAGAGTATCTCTAGATTGGTTTTTGTCAATTTTTGGTGGTGGACCACAAGCAAATATCCTCAAAGAAGTAAAAAAAATCCTCCTGGCGACTCCACTGATCTCTAGCAGGCCTATTGACTCCACTAGTTGTCACAGACTCTTCTAGGATTGTGTCAAATCAGTCCTAAGTAGCTTAAAGGCCTATTCACACACTGTGTGAGTTCAGTAAAAATTTAGAGAGGTTTGAAATCTGGCTTCATGAATAATTAACACCAGATCTCACCGTGACCCTAACCCTCCTATCATAGTTGATGAGCTAGAGAATATTTTGTGGAAGACTTCTAGGGTTGAAGATTCAACTAGTGTTAGAAAAATCCATAGAGCAAGTTCTTCCCCTGAACATCTCATAGCCTTGCAAGATACCCAATTTGAATTCCATCATCAAAGAAATCTATTCAGAACTAAGTCTCAAAGTGGGATAGACGAGACAAACCTTGAGCCCACAAATTTCCACCAAAATCTTAGTAGAGAAACCTCTCCTTCCACTCCCCTTGATTTTCAGCTTCTCCATCACTTTGGCTCATTTCATTCCAAGTTTGCTCAAAATTAGTTTGCTGGTTTAAGTAATTCTGCTACACCCACTCATACATCCATTGCGTAAACCACTCCACTTCATCCACCTCCTCTCAAAAACCCTCCCCTTGTAAATCCTCCTTGGATCCCATTAACTCCCATTATGGCAGCATGGTATGCCCCTCTGGCACTACAAAAACCTTTACTACCTTTCCCAAATGACTACCAATCCAAAATCCTGCATTTCACTAGAGCTAACTCTACCATTGCCCAACAACATTCAGAAAAAATTAATGATGCTTTTCAATACATGGAAGTAGAAGAGGAGACCATGCAAATGAGGAAGTTTTCCCAAATTCTAGGGGGAGAAGCCAAGTAATGGTTCAAAAAATTAACTCCTAACAGCATACATGACCTCCCTTCTCTTTATAAAACATTCATAAACAAGTGGGAGATTAAGAAAAATCCCCTTCAAATCATTTCAGAGTATAAAAACCCTAAAGAAAATGTTGGGGAAAGTGTCCAAGACTACTACACAAGGTTCAATATTGTATACAATGCTCTCCCACCTCACATGAAACCCCCACAGGGCCTAGCCTTAGTAAATTTTCCAGAAGGATTTGATCCAGACATGGCCTACCAGTTGAAAGAAAGAGAACCCCTAACCTTAGAAGACATGAAAAAGGGAGCCATCAGTGTAGAAGCCAATCTAATTGAGAAGAGGGCTAGGATGAGGTCAGAAAAGAGAGTTACATACAAAGAGGAAACTATGACCTTAACCTCTTCTTCTAATGCTAAAATTTATAGCCTAGTTATGACAATGGAAATAATGATGGAGAGAATCACCTTGAATGAGATAACACTTCCTAGGGAAAACCAAGCCAATCCTAAAAACTGAAATAGAAACCAAAACATTAGGAGAGACCCTCTTCAAATAAGACAAAGAGAAAGTGACCAAAAAATTAGACCTCCTTTCCAAGAAAATTATGTAGATGAAGAGGAAAGAGAGGCTGAAGAGACAGAAGAAAACCATGTAATTATAATAGGCTATGATAATGAGCATAACACTTTTCTCACTAAAGAAGAACAAGGTTTATTTTCCTCAAATCAAACCAAAACAAAATATGAGGATTCTGAAGACTACAGATTAGGATTTGAGAATATGACCTTAGGAGTAAGAAAAACCAAAATGCCTCCAAGAAGAACAAACTAGGCACTGCTGTTAGGAAGACCCCTGAAAGCACTCCTAAGACGACAATAGAAAACACAAACACCATGGCTAAGAAACCTGACCAAAACAAAGACAAAACTAGACAGCAAGAGGGTGACCCAAGTTGCCCTAGTACATCAAATGGTGGACCTAAAAAATCTCTTTTAACTAAGGTTCCAAATCAAAATCAGAAAACTAAAATTGCAGAAAAAGTCATGGTTGATAAGACTGATGTAAATATGTCAAAAACACAAACACCTTTCAGTTTTGAGGGAGATATTTCCAAGATTAAAATAACCATACCTCTTACTGAACTTGTAACTAAATATGTCTATAGGTCCCAAGTTTTGAAAGTTTTAAATATAGGAAATGAAACTGACACTCTAAAATTGAATGATGACAAACAAGATTTGTTGTTTGGACCTGAGGTAGAGGGAAAGTACCAAGAAGGAGTCGTCCTTCCTTTATATATTAGCTTAAAAATCCATGAAAAAATCTTGCACAATTTTATGCTAGACTCTGGTGCTTCACACCATCTTATGCCTAAGGTAGTGATGGAGAGATTAGGCCTCGAAATAACTAAACCTTACAAAGACTTGTACACTTTCGATTCAAGTATAGTAAAATTTTTGGGTTTGATCAAGGATCTGTGTGTCACTCTGGCACAAATACTGGCCAGGAGCCTAGTCATAAACATAGTTGTTGCTAACACACCCCCGAAGCATGGCATATTTTATCTAGATCATGGGGAGCCAAACTTGAAGGGATTCTCCAAATGGACGTGTCATATGCTACCATCTCAGTCTTTAACAAAACAAGGAGATTGTACCAGGAAAATCACATGAAATACATGGTAAGCAGCCAAGATAAGCCAAACAACACCCCTCTCTATTCCATCCTTTCAAACCTTGACTCGTTTATCTTGTACAACGAATATGAAATTAATGAAAAACTAAATGAAAATGTGAAGGAGCTAGGCCTACCAAAATAGTCAAATCAATCACCAAATGAGGAGCATGACAACAAAAAATCTAGCAGCCCTGAACAACAACATAATGGAAAATCTTAACTTGAAACACTTTGGAACATGAGCTTTGATGGCTCTTCTGGAAAATCTGGTTTAGGGGCCGGTGTTTCGATACAGAACACAAATAAGGGTCACTCCTACAAACTATATTTTCCATGCACTAATAATATTGCAGAGTATGAGGCTTTTCTCCTTGGTTTACTTTTGCTAAAATACATAGGAGCTAAGAAAATTTCCGTTCTACGAGATTCGGAGTTGATCATTAGACAAATCAAAGGAGAGTATTCAACCAAAAATCCTAGGCTAAGAGAATACAAGAATGTTGCCTTAGACCTGCTAAAAACATTTGAGAAGTATGAACTTACCTCCATCCCTAAAGCTCAAAACACCCTTGCTAATGAACTTGACTTTGCTGCCAGCACTTGCCAAACACCTCATACAAATGAACAATACACCAAAAAATTCAAATGCAAACCAACAGTCCTGAATAACATAGATTATTGGCAAGTATTTGAAAATTAAAAATAGATTGAAGACTTCTTGCAACCTAAAACTATGTTTCAAATGTCAAAATCAGACTTAATCCATCAAGAAGATTGTTTTTCTGAAGAGCAAGCCCACAAAATAGAGATATTTCCTAATGTTGATATAAATTTGGTAGAACATCCTCTTGAGGCAGAATTATTTGAAGATTTAGATCAAAGAGACCTTGAGGTTTTACAATGCAAAGATAACTTGTTACCAAGAGGCCTTGGCCCATTATAAGAGTTGTTTGACTTCAATGATATTGCTAGGAAGCCAAAAATGGAAACCACCAAGGCTGATGTAGAAGAATGAAACATAGGAAGTATAGAAAAACCCAAAATGATCAAGCTGTACAAAACTCTTCCACCTCACATAAAACAACAATACATTGAGCTCTTCAAATAATTCAAGGATGTTTTTGCATGGGGTTATGAAGACCTTAAGTCCTATGACACAATCATTATTCAACACAAAATTCCTCTCAAAGAAAATCTAAAACCATTCAAGCAAAAATTGAGAAGAATAAACCTCGTCTTAGTGCCTCTAGTTGAGAAAGAAATAAAAAATATGTATGATGCTAGGATCATAGTCCCAATCAGGTATTCAGAATGGGTTTCAAACCTTGTTTCAGTTATGAAGAAAACCGGGGAGATTAGGCTATGTATAGACTTTAGAAACTTGAACAAGGCCTCCCTGAAGGATGACTACCCTTTACCCAAGATGGATGATATACTGAAAAGGGTGGTAGGTTCTAAAATAATATCATTACTCGACGCCTTTTCAGGTTACAATCAGGTACCATTACTTCCAAGTGATCAACACAAAATTTCCTTCACTACACCTTGGGGCAAATTCATGTATGTAAAAATTCCATTTTGGTTGATGAATGCGGGGGATAATTTTAAAAGAGCCATGGATATAGATTTTTCTGAAGACATAGGTTACTTCATAGTGATATACCTTGATGATATCACTATCTATTCTAAAATTGATGAAGAACACCTAGTTCATTTGAGAAAGGTCTTTGAGAAATGTAGGAAGTATGCCCTGTCTTTGAATCTTAAGAAAACACTATTTGGCCTTAAAGAAGGAAAAATCTTAGGCCACATCATTTCTGAGGAAGGGATAAAGATAGACCCCAAAAGGATTGAAGGAATATTACAAATCATCCACCCTAGGAACATTAAACAGCTGTAATATTTCATTGGAAAGATCAATTTCCCGAGGACGTTCATACCAAACCTTGCTGAACTCCTAAGAGACATCACGAACATGCTGAAAAGAGGAGTAGGAATCAAGTGGACCATGGAAGCCAAAAAAGCCTTTGAACTTGTAAAACAAGAACTCACCCATACATCGGTTCTAATCAGCCCCAACTTTACCAAATATTTCTTCATTTTATCATTTGCATCAGAACATACTATTGTTCCAGTACTGCTTCAAAAGAGCATAATGGGAAGAGGACAACCCATATATTTCTTCGGAAAAGGATTAAGGGATTCACCTCTAAAATATAATATCATGGAGAAACAAGCCTTTGCCTTGGTAAAAGCTTTGAAAGACTTTAGAGTATAAATTTTGCATTCCCATGTCATAGCTTTTGTTCCACATACAATTGTTAAAGACATTATAAATTAGGACCCTGATGGTAAAAGGGGTAAATGGATTTCTATTACCTTAGAATATTATTTGGAAATCAAACCCACTAAACTAATTAAAGGACAAGGACTGGCAAAACTCATGGTTGAATCAAATTTTCAAGCACTATACATGAATATGATTGATGCATTAGAGGAACAGGAAATGTTCACAGCTCCACCCATTGAAGAAATATTTTTGAATTCATCTTGGTATGTTGATATTTTATATGTGCTTCTTTATCTTAATACTCCTCCTACCCTATGCAAAACAAAAGCTAGATTCTTGAAACAAAAGGCTTTAAATTTCTGCATCATAGATAAAGTTTTGTATTGGAAAAATCGTGTTGGTATCTTGCTTAAGTGTTTGCTTGCAGATGATGTAGATAGAATCAGGCATGAGTTGCATGAGGGAGAGTGTGGAGGTCACCTCTACTGGAAAACCACTACCAACAAGATCCTTAGAGTTGGCTACTATTGGCCCACCCTTTTCCTTGATACCCACAAGCTAGTGATGACTTGCCATAAGTGTCAAATATTTGATGGCAAGAGAAAACTTCTACCTTTACCTTTGCATCCTATCAGTGTTGAAGATACTTTTCAACAATAGGGTTTGGACTTCATTGGAGAAATCCACCCTACCTCATCTGGCCAACACAAGTGGATCCTCATTGCCATGGACTATTTCACCAAGTGGATAGAAGCCATCCCTTATAGGAATGCCACTCACTTAGTCATAATCAAATTCCTTGAAACCAACATCTTGTCCCAGTTTGGTTGCCCAAGAAATATCATCACAGATAATGCTGCTACGTTTAAGTATAATATAATGGTATAATTTTGCTACAAGTAACACATCACACTAGGACATTCAATAGCTTATTACCCTCACGGTAATGGGTTGGTTGAGTCATCTAACAAAATCTTGGTGAACATCATCAAGAATTTGATGGAAGAAAACCAAAAAGCATGGCATAGGAAACTATTGAATGCAATATGGGTTGATAGACTAACCACCAAGAAATCATTCAGTATGTCTCCCTATCAACTAGTGTATGGCATGGATGTAGTTTTCCCAACATCCTTGGGAGTTCCAATGATGAAGCTCCTCGAAGAGGTGTAATCATAAGAGAATGATATGCAAAGAAGGCTAAACCAATCCATTCATTTGTAGCAGTCAAGGGAAGAAATTTATAAGAGAAAACAAGCAGTGCAAGAAAACATCAGGAATATATTTGACAGAAGGACCAAGGCTAATGATTTTCACATTGGAGAGAAAGTGCTGAAGTGGGATTCAAGAAGAGAAGACAAAGG
Source organism: Pinus albicaulis (assembly GCA_034641835.2). NCBI lineage: Eukaryota > Viridiplantae > Streptophyta > Pinopsida > Pinales > Pinaceae > Pinus > Pinus albicaulis. The sequence continues at coordinate 45,346 of JAXQQM020065508.1, read as the reverse complement.
AAAGCATGGAAAATTTGAAAATTTGTGGAAGGGTCCTTACATCATTTGTTAAGTCCCTATATTAATAGTGGAGTCCCTTATTATGTTAGTGTAGCCCCCTTTATTATTATTGTTGTACCCCTGTAACCACCATATTGTTATTATTGTGCCCTTACATTATTATTGTTAGGTCAGCTAGGATTACATTGTGGCCCCATGGACTCCTATATATATAAAGGAGGTTTTTTCATTTGTATCATCCAAGAATTTTTCATTCATGTAATGTATTGGAGGTTTCCCCCTCAAAATGGCTTATTTATAAGGCATTTATATCTCTTTTCTTCTATTTTTGGAGCTGGTTTCACAACATTTGGTATCATAGCTTTGGATTCTAAGGTTTCACTGCTCCAAACAGGTCATCATGGCATTTTCGCTATAAATTTTGTTCTACAAAGGTCCAGAAGCTAAAAATTTTAGAGTACAATGCCAAACTCCTGAGGAACATCATCACACAATTTCAGAGCTTCGTTCAAAATATTTGCAAATATATGATCTGTGGAAGTTAGGGCTTTTTGCAGGCTCTTGAATTACACTTAAAAAGGTCATCGCGAAACTTGCGCTATAACTTTTTTTCTATGAAGGTTCAGGAGATGAAATTTTTGGAGGACGAAGAAGAAATCTAAGGAACATCTTTGAAAAATTTCAGAGCTTGGTTCACAATATTTTCGGAGATATGATTTGTGGACGTTAGGTATTTTGCAGGCTCCTAAATTTCATCTCAAAGAGGTGATCGTGGGAAAATATTCATAACTCTTTCTTTGAGAATTAGATTGGAATTCCATAAAATGTGACTAGAATTACACGGACTATATTTTCCTTTCTATAAATTTTAGATCCAAAGGAGAAAACAGTGACACGTGGCAAGTCGTACAAGTTCTCTCTACTGAACCAGTCCATAATTAGGCCGTTGTGGGAGATTGGACATAAATTTGTCTTCAATAATCCAAATAAGGTCAAACCTGTGGAATTTGAAAGAAGCTTTAGAAGGCTACTACATGACCTAATTTAAGATATTGAAGATATAAAATCACAGAGATAATTGAGTTTCAATATCGAGCTCCTCAAATGCAAGAAAAAGGTGTGTATTTGGTTTTTAAAATTGCATAACATTTGTTTGAAAAAGAGGTTTGAAGTGATTCCAAGGGCATATTTCAGAATTTTTATCAGTATTGGGTTCTATAATGCCTCCAAAAAATAATTCCATACCCATTAAGCCCTCAAAAAGCTATACTATGACGCATGATGAGGAATAATTGTAGTATAAGATATCAAAATTACGGTACCAAGTGCAACAAATTTCGATCTTACGAAGAGCAACCGAAGATGACATAGATGGTTTAAATGAAAAAATGGAGGCTAAGTTGGATGGTTTGAAGGATCAAATAATAGCTAATATGGATTATAAATTAGTGGAATATCACATCGAGCATCAACAACAAGTTCTCCAACTCTCAAAGGATAACCTAACTTTGGTGCAGAATCGAATGAAACAACATGAAGATCAACATCACATTGAAAGAAGTTCTGAAGCAGTCATAGAAACAAGAACGTGAAAAGTACAATTAATTTTAGAGTATCTCAGCAAGTGGAAGGACTTTCCTGTAGAATATTCCACATGGGAGGATGAGAATTTTATACAGAAGCATCAAGAAATAATCAAGCGTTGAGGAAAACACTTGTTTGAAGGAGAGGGGCATGTTAAGTCCCTATATTAAGAGTGTCGTCCCTTATTATGTTAGTGTAGCCCCCCTTATTATTATTTTTGTACCCCTATAACCCCCATATTATTATTATTGTGCCATTACATTATTATTGTTAGGTCGGCTAGGATTACATTGTGGCCCGACTAGGATTACATTGTGGCCCCATGGACTCCTATATATGGAAAGGAGGTTTTGTCATTTGTATCATCCAAGAATTGTTCATTCATGTAATGTATTGGAGGTTTCCCCGTCGAAGTGTCTTATTTCTAAGGCATTGATATCTCTTTTCTTCTATTTTTGGTGCTGGTTTCACAACGTCATTCATTCAGTTAGAAGTAATAATGCATTATTTTTGCAAGAGCTAGATGGAACTGAGTTATTTGCAGGCCTTGTCAATGGTAAGATGCTCAAGCACTATTTTTGTAAAACTTCCTAATTTGAATCTTTCATTCATTGTACACAACATTTCTTGATGAAATATAAAGAGAAACAAAAACACAAAAACACAAAAAATAAGTAAAAGAGGGCAGGAAAAGAATAGGTACAACCCCATACCCAAAAAAGAGTATTGCTGAAAGTGTGCAAGCCTAAAGGCCACTACTTGTTAAGAAAAATACTCTTGTTTATTCATACAGCCTAATCATGATTAGACATGTTTAAATTTCTATTGATATATTAGTGAAAGAATACTTGTCATACTATTTAAACTTGACTTGTCAGTAGGATAGATTAGGAAAATAAATTGCTGGTTCTCAATGCTCAAATATGAACCAAGGAGAAAGAGAGGGATGCCTAACAAATTCTAAATCACAACCCTCATGTTTTATAGTTTTCATTATAAAAAAATAAATGTGTGTGTGCAGCTTGTCCAAAATGCCACAGCCCATGACAAATCAGATTGTTTAATCCTGGTATGATCATGTTTTAAATTTCATGTTAGTAGGCTAGAGAATAAAAATCTATCACATAGCTTAATCTTGACAGATAAATAGATTAGGTAGAGAATGAAAGAGTTCATCAACATAATTTGAACTCTTGGAAGTGATAAGGGTACAAGTAGATAGTTTGTTTTGCTTTCAAAAGAAAAAGAATGTCAAGGGTTTGCTAGTCCAAGAGCACCCAAAATAAAAAATGTTAGGCAAGGTATGATGGGTAAGTAGAAATGAGGTTGAAGCAATCATGTATTTCTAATTTTTATATCATAACTTTAAGAGAACATCAGTAAATGAAGGAAAGAAATATCCAAAGAGCAAGTAAGGCACTAGTCTTCAAAACTCAGAGATTTGAAGTCTGAGCTCCTGGAAACCTCCTGAAAGGGAGCTACCCTGCCCAAGTGGAGCCACTATTAGTCATCAGTAATTTTTACTATCTGTAGATGACTAAATATCTGTTCTAGATTTCTAAAAACAAGATTCCTAAATATTGTGAGTTTTATAAATCTCACTACCTTTGTTATCCTTATATCAATTTTTTCACTATTCTACTATTTTTCCTTTCCATGATTAACCTACCACTCCTAAAAAACCCCTCATGGGCTTGTGCCACTCATCTATATCATATTTTCCCACCTATAACCTAAACACTCTATTTTGACTTTGCCTCATCCCTCCACTTTCCATCTAGGGTTTCCAATCAACCTTTTCCTTCCCATGTTCACCAGGTTCCTCAAGCATTGATGGTCTCAAAACTATATTTGTAGGCTCTTTAGATAAATCAATTATATTATATTTTGGACCTTCAACACATCAATTTATCAAAAAATTTGTTTTTACACTTGAAGACTTTAAACCAAGTTTCAGTCAAAAACTAGGTCAAAAGACCCTCCCACTAGGTCATTAGGGTTTCATAGGTTGTAGGGCTAGCAGTGGTGTTTTAAGCTCTGATATTCTTGTGCTAAAATCTGGTTCAAATGAAAAGAAAAATCAACACATGGTTTTCCAAGAAATATTAGAAAATCTTCTAAGAAGACCACTCCACCAATTACAAGTTCTGCAAGAGATAAATGGGAATTTTTACATTTATGCAGGAGTGTTTAAAATGAACATCAGTAGAAAATTGGTAAGACAAGACGCCTAATCCAAAATGAAGACATTCATAGGAAAGAGAGAGGTAGAAATTTGTGCTCAATAAGAATCAGGGTTTCTAAGCCTAACTAGGCCAGCATTGTGCCAAACAAGGATCTAGTGCAGCAAATCACATGAATAAGGCACACCAAGAAAACAAAACATGGAAGATTTTTTTTAGAAATTATTGATGAAAAGGGGAAAGGGTGAGGTGAACTAGACATAGAAGAATGAACTTGAAAGGGCTATAGAGAACTTAGAAGACAATACTGATAATTGTTCTCAAGCATTACACACACCTAGGGTTTTGGGGAGATGATAAAAGAAGGTGAAAAACATGGTTTGAACTCCATGATGATAGAAGAAAGTAGATTTTAAAGGGTTAATGTGTATATCATCCCAAAGTTATCCAAAGTGAAATTCCTCATTGTTTCAAAGGACAAAGAAGTAAAGAATATTAGTGAGAGGAGGATCAAATTGTCATTTCAATTACTTACACTCAATGGTAAAAAGACAAAAAAACATGGTATGAGCTCCAAGGTAAGAAAAAACAATTGTTGAAGGTACTGCCACTGTGTAAGTGCCTAAGGTGTCAAAGTAAATTTAGCATATTTCAAAGATCAGAGGAGAAGAGTCACTTCAAGGTTTTCATGACACTTGTTGAGTGAAAATGTCGAAGGAAATAAACAAGCCAAAGCACAATCAATCATGTCACTCAAACAAAATCTGTAGAACAAGGAGGTGAAGAGTATCAATGGGCAAGTTTCAAATTATAAATTCAGGCACCTACAAATCAGAAGAGGCCAAAGGAGGTGAAAGGCATTGTTTAAAACCATGGTATTGGAAAAAGAGTTTTGTGAAGGTTTACCTTGTTTTTCAGTCTCAAAGGTGCCAAAATCAAACCCATCAAACCCCCAACATTACAGAAGGAATCAAATTCACCATTCCAGCCAACCTGCATACAAACACTGTAAGGTTGTTAGTGAGAAAGTGTGAGAATGACAAGTTGAAAATTATATTGAAAAACACAGCCTTGAAAATACCACTATGTGCAGCCCTCTCTAAAATATTGTCAAAGGTAAATGTGTCATGATCCAGGGAGCAAGAGAAAACCAAGTTAGTATTTTGAAAGGGATCTTACAAATCAGCAGTGACCAAAGAAGGTAAAGGGGCATTAGTTTAAATTCATAGTGCATGTCAGAGGACAATTTTTTAAGGTCTCACCTCAAAGAGAAAAGGGGAAAAGGCCATTTAAATGTTTTAAGCCATCTACAACAAAAATGTCAAATAAAATATCAGTGAAAGTGACAAAGGCTTGAAAAACATTAGAAAAGTAGGTTTCATGGTTAAATTAAAAGTTCAAAGGCTATATAAGGTCCTTTCCACCCTTCAGAAAATCATTGATTTCTTGCAAAAAATAACCAGAGGCATCTAGGAGAGAAACTATAGTTTACTAACTTGAATTTGGGCAAGTCTACTTGGTGTTGCACGTTCGAGGCAGCACTGCGCATTCAGAATCAGGAGTTGCGCCCCTATCAAAAAACCCCTTGTGAATTTGCATTGCATTGCACGCCTGTAGGTATGTGCTGCGCATTCACCCGGAAGGCCTGACAGGCTCGGCTACCCACAACACTGCACGTTCAACCCGAAAAATGCGTTCAGACCACTTGACTACCCGTTTACTTTTAGGACTACATGTTTCACCTAGAAGACCCAACAGGCCCAGGCAGAAACACTCAGTCGCTACACATTTAACCTAGCACAAGGAGACCCAATACGTCATGCACCGGTCAGCGCTTTGTGTTCAGTCACACAACAGTTTGTTCAGCCAAGCCCGAAAACATGTGCACGCGCTGCACGTTTGACTTGGAGCACCTCCACACGCTGCAGGGACTCAAATTACCTCAGGAACACCTCAAAGATGCCATCAAGGGTCTTCAAAGCATCTTTAAATGGTATGTGGATGTCCTATTTTCCCTCCAAATAATTTTGATGATTTGAAGCTAAGAAAATTTGAAACCCTAAGATGAAAACCTAACTTTCATAATGAAAGTACCACTATTTAAAAACTCTCCTCCATCTGCATACTGAAGACACACAAAGGGTTATATTGCTAAAATATTTTCCATTCATCTAGGATTTTTCCATCACCCTCATTCACTCATCCCCCATTTGTATAAAATATGCCTTTATCACCATCACTCCCTTACCCTTTTTCACATCAATTTCACAAGAAGAATTAAGGTTTTGGTTTACAAAGTAGTAGTGATCAAGGTGTCAGGGAAAGGTAACAGTGATAGTGGTGAGGGAATCCAAGTGCCAAGGAGACATCAACACATAGGTGGAAGGGTTAATAGGTTTGAACCTCAAAACACCATGGAGCTTAATGCCTCTCCTATGACTGTCACATGTTTTCAAAATTTGGGTTGTTTTCATTTCCATGAAAGAGTACAATAGGTACAAATTCACCTTGAGCTCACTAGGTTGTTCATACTCAAATTGCATGAGAAACAAGTAAATCTTGCAGGGGTAAACTCTGAATTGTCATCAAATTCCATTGCTATTGCTACTGGAATGCCTAGTGTTGGTCAGAAGTGGTTCAAACAAGACAGCTTAGACATAAGCCACTATGAGCCATTCCTTAAACCCAGATACAAAGACTACAATAAATATATATTCCCTTTTTCACATTTTCTTGAGAGGTATGCACCCATGATGAAGGTCACTATGAAATAATTCACATGTGAGGGGAGGTTTTCTAGGATTTATTCCTACCACATAATATTTCTCATGTACTTCACAAGGTTTAATATGTTGCATTTGCCCTACTATCTCTACAGGAGTATTTACAAAATGTATTATATTGTGCAAAAAAGACACCCTTCACAACAAATGCAGAGCATATTTCACCATTATCTCATCAAGATGATAGTGATGCATCAATTGGAGCAAAACAATATTCCATGGGAGGTTTTCATTTCCTATGAGGTCTTCACAAACCCACAACCCCATCATCTTCAAATTTTGCCTTCATCATCTCATGCTCCTATCCTTACTCCTCCATCATCTCTTGATGAGCATGTTTCACCATCTACACATGTTCCTTCACCTCAAGACAACCATCTTTCATCACCCTCTCCCACTGCATCAGGAAATGAGGAAAGTGAAACTAAACAATCACGTGACCATGAAGGAGAGGGCAATGATCAATCAAACAATAATGAAGAAGAGGACAGTAAAGAGGAAGAAAATAGTGATGAAAAAAATGAAGAAAGTGGTCAAGAAGACATGGAGATAGATGTCAATGAAGATGAAGAAACCAATGATGAATAAGACAACAAAGAAAATGACAATGAAAACAGTGAGGCTCCTAGTGATGATAAGGGAAATGATGCATAAAAAAATGATGATGTTGGAGATGAAGAGGCATAAGGAAATATGGATAAAAATGAATAAAATAACAAAGAGATAAATGATGATGCTAATGATAACAGTGACACAAAGTACCAAAATGTCAAAGAAGATTATGATAACAGTGAAGAAAATGAAGAGGCTGATAATAGCAGTGAATATCACAGCAATAAGGAAAGCAGTAGTAAGGGGGGAGATAGTGACAGTCATGAAAACAATCATGATGGCCATAAGGATAGTAAAACAAATGAGGCTCACAGTGGAAATGATGATGGTGCAAAGATCAGTGCAAAAGATAGTGAGGCTCATAGCATTGACAAAGGCAGTGATGATATGGAACACAGTGAGTTTCATGGCACTGAGGTAAACAATATTAAGCCTCTTCCTTTGACATACCAAAGAGGATAAAGGCATGTGTTTTATGCCTCCAAAAGGCAAGGGGTCATGCCTTCCACATCAACAAATAAGCTTGACAAAGGCAAAGAAAAGGTCACTATTGGAGATAAGAAAGGTAAACATGGAACTAAACAAAAGTTTGAATTTATTGACCTTGACAGTGAAAATTAAGATGAGGAGAGGACTACAAGCATCTTTCTCCAAAGAAAGGATGCTCAGATGAGAGACCTACAAAGAAATCTTGGCATGGAAAAATATATCATTAATTATTACAAGGATGAAAATAAGCAGCTAAAGAAGACACAAAGGGACCTTGGCCTACAGAAAAAGATGGCCAAGCACTATGCCTTGAGAAATCAAATTGCAAGGGCCATACTCAAAGGAGCCCTTGCCAAACTTCAAGCACTCAAGGATGCCAAAGACCAAATAAAACTTGAAATTCTTCCTGATGCTTCCATAGAAGCATCCAAAACATAAAAAGAAAGGAAAATCTAAATTTTGGGAACTTTCTTGAAATTTTGAGTTTTTTCTTATTTGAAGGGCCAAGGGCACAAACCCCTTAACCCTGCACTTTTTATGAGGGAATCCTCAAGAGAAATGGTTTAAATTTTTGGATTTTCCAGGTCATTTATAGCATGGTCACAAAATTTCAGGTCATTTCGAGTTGTTTTGGTCCTCTAAAAGGGTCAAAAACACCTTAAATTTCACATTTCTGCCACGTATTCAGGGCTAGCGCTATGCCTTTACCAGCCTTTGGAGTTTTGATTTTTGTAGATGAAAATGAATTCCAAATAGAAAACTAAAAATATCTTTGGAAATTACACTCAATAGGCTTTCCAACGAGCCATCACGGAGCCCATTCCAACATCGGGAAGGCCTTCAAAACTTGGTTGCAAGATGACTCAGGCTTTCGGTGCACATGTTGTGCCCTTGGACCTCTGTGTTGTGTTTTTTCAGAAAAGTCAACAAAACACACTGACGGATATTTTAATGTTTTTTTTGGGCAAACCACTCCCGATTTGGTTGAGGATTTAAGTTTGAGTTATCTTTCATTTATTGTAATATATATTATGTTCCTTGGGCCTTGCATGGTCTCTTTGGACATAAATGACATTTATGGTGTATTTATGGTTTCGAAAACCATAATTAGGGTTTTGGCCCTCCTTTTCTAGATAAATAGAACATGGAGGTCTTATTTCATTTTTTTGGTTGGTTTCTGAGCATAATATGATATAGACTCTGAGTTTATTTGTGAAATTGGCTTTGGTGTCTTGTGATGACTTTGGACTGAGCAGCTGTGGATTGAGCACTTTCTTAGGATTCATAAAGCTTGGTTGAATGGTGATGTGTTCAACCTTTGTACATGTTTTCTTCAGTTCTCATTTAATTCTTTGATCATGGGATATAAATCTTAGAGTAGGATATGTCTTTTTGGCACACTGCTCTGTCTGCATCCTTTGATTTTTATGTTTTCCTCCTTGAATTTTAACTAATGAATTCTTAAGTGCTCTTTAGTTTTATTGAGATGTCATGTGAAAAATCTATTTGAATAAAAGTAAGTTTTATAGAATACTTAACTGCTCTCTAAGTTTACTCATATGTTGCTCTAAGGTCTGCTTAGTATTGTTTGGTTGAAGAATCCTTCAATTCTCTTCAAGTTTTTACTATGCTAATCATGTTGAAAGATTTTCCTTGTTATTAGTTTGTTAAAGGATCCTTGATTTCCCCTTAAATACTATATTGAATCCTCCATGTTCATTTCACTCACTCAAAACCTAATTAGATCCATTTGGCCCCGTTTACTTTCCCTATGAAAAACCCTTGAAATATTTTTGCACTCTTCGAAATCTTTGCAGACTCCATTGCCGAATGGATTGATCCTCTCTTACTCTACCTATTCTTCTTGACAACCTATCCAACCAAACAAACAAAAAATCAAACCCAAATCCATATAACTAGCCTAAAATCAAACTCTAAAATCAAACAAGTTAAATTCTTTACATAAGCATAAAGAGAGCCCTCTATGAGTCGAGGAAGGCTAGGTCCTAAGACTCCAAATATTGGTTTGATGTTACCCTTGTATTTTTTGTCATTGCCACTCTTCCAAAACTATAGGGACCTCACATAGTGCACAATGGATGTCACATATGATGAGTAAACATCTCAAGGAAACAAGGGTTTCCTGAAAATCTAGGAAGTGCAGGAGGCAAAAGGGAAATATCAGACTTGGATAAGGCTATAACAGGGTATAATATCTATAATTCTCTCTCTTCTTCCCTTAGGAAACTCTCTTGAGGGGTTTTTTATACTCCCTCAAATTATTTTTTCAGTTGAGGAATAGTTAGGCCATGGGCTGGGGTAGTTAAGTTACAGGAACAACCATAAACCTCGCCTCAAAGTAGGGAAATTATATATTTTTTAATATTTTAAATAGCATACGTGGCTTCTCTATGTATGGACTCCCGTGTATATGTGGAAAAGTCTGGGCATAGTCGTGTATGGATTTTGAAATACTATTTTTTGAGAAATATGAACAAGTCTAAATGGAAGGGCTTCCCAAGGCCAATGCATAAGTCATCAAGTATATAATGGTGATAAATGATGCTATAACAAGGTGAGAAACAAGAGATCTAATGATTTTTTCATAGTTCATTCCTTCAATGAAAATGACTGAAGGGCTCATAGGTGCTTGCCATTTTCACGGTTTATAATAATCAAAATATTCTTTAGAAGAAGATATCATGGCACATCTCTGTCATGATTCCATTTCAAATTACTGGATTGTATTTGGGTAGAGGTATATTGGATTACATATCCCAGCCAAGAATGATGTCATATATATATTTTCTATACACATGAATAGTGCTACCATATTAATGTTTGTCATGATAAAATAGAGTGTCAAACATGCTTAAGCATGATCTAAATATCCAAATTCTCAATTGCATTCAATTTTCGGCTACATATTTTGTTTTTAGAATGAATCCTCCATAGGAAGTTTGAGGACTTGATTTCTTGGGAAACTAACTTGACTTGTGTGGGATATTGAATCAACCCCTCGGTAGATCGAAAAAGAGATACAAATTGCACCATATTATCAATGGTCATGACTTGTTCATAACTTTGATTTAGAACAAGTCCCATCATTAGAATTTATAAAGGATACTATCATCAATAAATTTTCAAAAATGTCACAACTTCCTCGAACTGGAAGAGTGTCATTTCAATACTTCTTCTTATGCTAACTATATGCATGAATATATGATGATTCCAATATTTATTTTCCTACAAATATGTTTTCATGCCAAATTTTCATAGGTATCCATCCCTCTGGCTAGGGCTTCCCATTTTCACTGGTGGACTAATATTTCCTTTTGAGAATTCAACTTTCACATGAGTGAAATTTGAAAGTAGTTCAAGGACATGTTCAATAGTTAAGAACTTTACACTCTTTTACATGAATTGTGACGAATGTCTCTTAGTATTATCCTTATGTTGATAATAGACCTGAATATTTTCTCCTTTCAAATTTGGCACACAAACTAGGGATTTTAGTGAGCACAAGAAATTTTTTCTCCAACAGATCTAATTCTCCTTCAATAGATGAGGCCCACTAGTTTTTATGTTAAGGTGTCAAAACTTGTGTGATAGAGAGACTGCTACACACATTCTTAAAGTATTTTGAATGTTTCCTTGATTACTTCTTCTTTAATTAGCGGAGTAGGACTTTCAAACTATCCTTTTATGCACAGAGACCCTTTTATCTTTCAAATTTGGATCCTATGTCACTGTTAGGGCTTGGATCTCTTAATAAAATTCCAACCTGGACTCAAAAAACTAAATATACAATTTCTTCAATAAATCGAAATATTATTTTCCTTATGCTATTTGTAACAACTAAAAATAAAGATTATTCAATTTCTCAAGTTATTCATCCATGTAGTCTCTATCGATATTATTAATGAAATTATCAATGGCTTCTATGTAAGATTTCATCATAGATATTGTTAATACTTATTGTCATAAATAGGTTAGCCTATCCTCTCTGTAATATTATAATACACAACTCCACAATATTTTCATCTTACTTAGGTTAGTATAACTTCTTGGCAAGTGTGCAATACATAAATATACCATGCTTTTAATCATAATGTAATTAATAGATATGATAATAAAATATCATTAAACTTCCTTTTCATTTAAACACATATGCATATCTACTGTGAAATAAAACATTGAAATACTTATCTCAATATTGCAAGACTAAACTGGTCCACCCAACCAATGGAACCGATAGCTCTTAGACAAGATCATTGAAGCTTCTTCAATTGAGGAGTAGTACTTCGTTTTATGTACTATAGAACAGAAAGGTAAATCACAAATTTACCTTCCTTTCTTTCCTGAACTAAAACCTCTTCCTTTGTTGTGATAACATGCTGAGATATATGAACCTTCTTTAGTCCTTAAACCTATACTGACTTATGTTCTGAAGTCCGCACTAGATCTTGTCCTTTTCCTGCACTTTATCACAAATATATTTGTATTTCAACCACTATAAAATATTCATATAAGTCTACAACTTTTTCTGTCCTTTAGTCCACACTTATACCAAAATCTATCATACAATCTTCTCTCCTTTAACCTGCATTGAATCCTCTCTGAAATCGGCAGTATTCTTTAGAGAAATCGGCACCTTTTTCCTGTCCTGAGATCCTGCAACTTTTTCTGAAAAACTCAGACCAATTGAATTTGTGTCTCTATATTTCTACACAGTATACTGGTGTATATATAGTTGTTCACATCTATAAATGAGCTGACTTTACAGCTAGCTAGTAAGCCAACTTCATCACTGTGTATTAGGCCGACATTTAGTGCAATTATTCCACCATTGAATATGGGTTGTCTTGAGGGATGTTATGAGCCATTCTTCCACAAGGCCTTGGAGAATTTTGGATGACTAGACTCTTCATATTTATGACCCTTAATTATATTTATGACTAGAAGGCACAACCTAATAGACATCAAGAAGAATTCTATTGACCTATAATAAAACCTTTCTCATGAAACCCATGAAGCAATCATAGCAAAATTACATTTTATTATATTTGACTTATATTTTACATAAATACATAATTATATAGTCAATATGAATATTGATGCTAGTTACACTTTTCAACTTCCATCACTTTCCTTGGTATCAGAAGACAGTCTCAAGTTCATACTGTTGCCATAAAACTTCCGTTAGCTCCCCATAATTTCAGCAGATTGGTGAGACCAAAAATGTGGAGAGGACACTTGAACCAATTTTGGATTCTAGGATCTAGCCCTCCTGAATCCAGAGAGAGATCTCTCTAATAGGTGCAAATATTGATTTATATTTAAGGCTTTTATGGTATGATATTAGGCTAGTTATTAAGAACGAGGGTTTTTTTTGTTTTTGGATGGTTGAGCATGATTTTTAGTTGAGTTGAAAGTCATAAATGGAAAGAGTTTCAAAGGTGTGAAGTTACAAGCAATCAGAACAAGTTTTGGCTGATTAGATAGATATAACGCTGGTTTTTAGTCCATTGGGATATGGAGTCATAAAAGGGCTTTAATTGTGCAACAATTTCAAGAGTGGTCCAAGGGGCAAGTCATATATATCACAATATCTTTGAGATTAAATAATGGAATGGAAACAATAAAAGTGTTGAAGGGGTGCAAACAGACACTAATTTCAACTAGGATTTAACAGTCTGTCCAAACAAGAAAAGCCTTTTAAGTAACTGTTTAAAACTGGCCAAAGGGGAGGGCTCACCATAAACCTTTTTGGGAAAATTCGTATTAAAGCTAACTCAATAGACAAACAATCTATTAATCCTCATAATTATTCAGAAAGGATGAAAAACAGATAAGAAAAACGAAGTGCAGCTTAAGATCAGATAAGATACTTTTAAATCTAGCCTGCTTTCAACAAACACTTAGGGAAACTTTCAGAACTACCTTTGGAGAAAGAAGCTAGAAAATAGGGCACACCATCACTTTTATAGTATAACTTTACTAAGAAAGTAATGAAAATAACTTTCAAGAACAATGTTTAAAGCAAACAGTAGGACAAGGGAACGCCAATATTTCTAATTGATTGAACTGTATTGAATCGTTCTTAAATAAACAATTTAGAGGAAAACATTGAGATAAAGCTTATCAGTCAGAGAAGGGTATTGTAAACAGTAAATACTAACTCTATGCTTGTTGTTCTTTATCAGAGAATAATGGACAATATGGCATACATGAAAGGAAAAAAATAACACAGAAAGAAGCACTTCACTAGTGATATAGACCAGGATCCCAAGAATCAGCTTGTATATTGATGTCAATCTAGTTACATTCTTCAAGTCCAATGTTTCAGTTCAGAAATCATCTTCACTTCTCAACCTAACTTATTTGACTACAAATAGAGCTTCAAGAACCTCTGAGCACTATTTACATGTAGGAGTTTTGAGCACAAGTATATTTCAAAGTTCTGCAACCAACCTTTACAATGAGCTCCTCAAGAAGATTTTATAGGAAAATGAGGAGGTGGAAGAGTTAAAAGATCTGTGGGTTCAATTAATACAGTTAATGCTTCTCGGCCTTTGAGGGGCTCGATGGAGAATATTACAGATATTTCCTTAGTATTAATTGTTTTTCATTATGTACTAAGCTCGTTGGAATCTTTTGTTGACTTTAAGGCTCTGTGTCATCTTGTAATAACTCTGCTGATATTTTTTCAATAAATATTTTTGCCTTGGAATAACTGTTCGGTTGTATTGAGGCAGATATGCTCCATTCTGGTCATTACTCGGCCCTCTGTTGAATTCTTTGAGGCTACAGGTGGCTTTGGTAGCTGAGAGGAATCAATTAGCCTCTGATGTGACAGTGGAGGCATCCTTGTTCTGATAGATATTATTTCTTTGACCTAAAATATAGCTAATCGGCTTCTGATATTTGTGTTTAGGTATAATTAAGCCTGAATCTTGTTTTCTGTTCTTTAAACTAGGTTTAATTTAGTGGATTAGGCTTTTGATTTTCGTTCTTAGCCGTAATCCACCAAAACTGTGTAAACCATCCTTAATTCTTCATATCTGCTGTGGTTTGATCTTCAACACTGATACTCTCTGTTTTAATCAAGCTTTACTGTGTCTTGTTGATGTGCAGGTACATAGAGGGTTCTTATAGAATCAGTGCTCATGATGCACTGATGAAATGTGGCGTCAAAACCTATAGATGAATATCCTTTGATATATGAAGGCCTGGAGGATCGGCATCCTCGGCTTTCAAATTTCCTTTAAAATAATTGGAAATCTATAAATACCTGCAAAATACACAAAATGTCATAAAAATCCTGCTTTATTTGGGTCAGACTGTTTCAGAGGTTGCAGTTAGGTCACGGCCATTGGATGAAAGCATCCAATGGTGGAGATCGCACGTAGAGTTTTAAAGGAGGCAGTTGATGAAATGGTGCAAAGGATTAAGTTAGATTTGTTGATCCATATTGATCAACGATCGAGATTGGTCTTGAATAGATAATGTGAAAGGGTCACATTATATTTGAAACGGTGGAAAATATAAGCAAAATGGGTTAAAAACCTTAATCGGAAATGAAAAAGGCGCAAAGGGAATTTGGGGTTTCGCAGATGATTCTAGGCCATCGGATGAGATAGGCCTCAGAGATCAACGGCTGTGGTTGATCGCGAAATCCTTTGGTGCATGGTAGAGGGCGATAGTGTAATGCTCAGATTGAATCTGAGCCGTTGATCTGAAGAGATCAACGGTGGGGAACGAACGCGATGAAATGCTGTGGAAACAAGGGAAAGTGGTTTCAAGTGGAGAAACCAGTAGTAACGCGCAGCGAAAAGGCAGGGAGGAAGTTTTCATTTTTCGAATGCGATATGCATTTTAGGCCGACAGGTGGCATTTGAAAACCACTTACATTGCGTAATTTCTGAGAAGTATCATTTGGGCATGAAGTTACGCGAAAACACGCGTCAACCATTAGATCTAGGGCCTCAGATCGAACGGTGGCGAGTGAGCGTGATATTGATAAGATGCGCGGGTGGAACAAGTGGGGAAGAGCATGAGTGGTTTCAATCTGAGCCGTTGGATCAAGGATGGATGGCTGTGATCAAATTTGGAGGAAGGCAGGACCCTCAGGAGTCGGTCCTGTCAGGATTAATCTGAACCGTTAGATGAAAACAGATTAATGGCTGAGATTGAATCTGGGGTTAAATGGAATAATATATGAGGCAGAGAATGGGTTAATATGGGCCGTTGATCTGCAGAGATCAACGGTTGAGATTTTTCCATAGAACATTACAAAGTGGGGTTTATATCAATTTAGCCAAGTTCGAGAGGACTGATCTGGACTGTCATATCAAGAAGGATGGATGGCTTGGATGCAATTAGAGCTTTCGCGATCGGCGGGGACAAAAGGTTGAATGGGCGCCGATGCAATTGAATGTAGACCTTCGATCTGGGGATTAGATCGATGGTGGGAAATGAATCGGGAGGTCGAAAAGCGAAGGAAATGGGCTTTGGGCGAGAGAAATGGAAACCGTTGGATCTGGATCTAGCGGGGGAGATCAATGGTGGTGAAACCATAGGGAGATTGCCAATCGGAGGTTGTGAATAAAATATTAAGTGCGCCCAATGAAATCTCTCGATGTGAGATTTTGCAGACCGTTTGATTTGTTCAAAATCAATGTTTGGGAATGGGTTCGACCAATGAACGGGTGGGTCCCTTTATAATATAAAAAAGGTGGGTTTTTATTAAATACAAAGGTTTATTGGCTTCAGGGCAGGTTATATATAATGCTTGGCGCCCGATTGCGGGGCCTTGGTTTTATAAATAAATCAAAGGCTCGGGGCTTATATACAAAGATCCAATTGGCATCAGGATTTTCATGTTCACATAAGATATGCACGCATCAAAAATTCCACAATGCAATAAGTGCAGATCCTCGATTGTTTTATGATCAACAGTCAAGAATAGTTTAATCAAAGACTTGGCGAGTTTCCTTTATAATATTGAAAAATGGGTTTTTATGACTTTAAAAAGGAAAAATAAAATCGAGAATGGTTTATACAATTTTTTAAGCTCCCGATAAAAAACTCAAGGTTATGCAAATATAGCAAAGGATCGGGGCTTATATAAAAAGGTTCAAATGCATCGGAGGTTTCATAAAAGCCAAAAGACTTGTGCTCTGTGATTGTTCCGATGCGATAAGTGCTCGGGAACATTAGCGCTTGGTTCCAGGGTGTGGGTTTATGGTGGGGAAGTGGTTTAGGGCTTAGCCCAAAGGGGCTTAGGCCCATAGTAAAAAAGACTATTCTTTATGATTTTTTCAAGGATTTTTGATGGATTTGGGGGTTTTGGTAAGGTTCACAAAGGATTTTCAAACCTTATAAAAGGGATTTTAATGGAGGGAAGAAGGGAATAAAGGGAAAATAGAGGAAATTTATGGGGATAAAGGGGTAAAAATGAAGTTTAATTTGAAGTGAAAGGAGGGGGAAAAAATGGAGTTTTCAGCAGTATTTTTCTTTAAGGAAAATAGAAAAACTTTGGAGTTCAAGAGGAAAACAGCAATGAAGATTAAACAAAGGGCATGATGTGTTCACAAGATTTCACTAATTAACAATTTTTTGCAATAAAAGTTGTTTCTTGAAGGCTTCAAAAAATGATTTAGCCACCTTTTTATATGACAAATTTTATAGGTGGTTAATAGTGGCTCCACATGGGGATGGTGCATTCTCGAGGGCCTCAAGAACTTCAGACTTGCATTCTTTGGGGAGCTGATCAGTGCCTTATCCATTGGGTTGCAACCTTCCTTACTTGGATGATCTTCTTCTGTTTTGAAAATGTTAGCAGCCATGAAAAAATAATGGAACTTCATCAACACAATCTTTCTACCTAATCCTATTGATCTAACATTTTTTCTTCTTTGAGAGTGCACTTGGATTCAAAAAAATATTTACAAACATTTTATTCTTTTTGAAAGAAAAAACTAATCTAAGTCTACTTCTTATTTCTCCATGAACTCAGATTAAACAGTTGAGTTCATCAGTTTCTCAACCTAATGTACTATCTGTTAGGATTAAACTATTAGTGTCCCGTGATTTGGCTAATTGGAAAGCCAAATGATAGTGTAACATCAAACTAGCCTTTGGAGCCCAAGGACCTAGCCTTCCTGGACTCAGAGAGGGATCTCTCTATTTGTGTAAGGGATATATGTGTGTTTTCTTATTGTGTTCTGATTTTAGGCTAGTTATGAAGTAGGTTTTTGGTTTTTGTTTTTAGGTTGTGAGGGATTTACTGATCAAAGACATAAGATAGGTGAAAAATATGTCAGATCAGCTGGCCTATGGGGTTGAAAAGTTCAAGAAAGCTTTCAGATGGTGATACAAGGTTGTTGAAGGGCCGATTTGATTCGAGGTAAAATGAATATTTGGGCAAAATGGAGTAAGATGGACATCAAGTTTGTGAATAACAAATGATTTCAAGCACAAATAGTTTAATAGCTGACATAAACATGGTAGGGCAAACCATTAATCATGAGAAATGTAACTTTAAGCTAATCAATGCATAGAAATAAACATTCAAGCCATGCATAGAGGTATATAACTCTCTAACTTTAGGAAATGGCTATTAGACTTTGGAGAAATACATTTAAGATAGACAAACAACTCAAATCACTATGTCGGAACTACTAAACACAGTACTTCAAGCTATTGGGCACTTTGAAAATAGGATTGCATAGTCTTAGGCAAAGGGCAAGATCAGAACAAGACCTCCTTGGTTCAACAAATGGCAATCTAATCAGTCAAAGAGAAGTTTCATAGATGGAGCTATGGCTAGCCATGAGTAAGTAGGGCATATCGTAAATCATACTTAGCATGCATAATACCATGAATGAAACAATCAAACAATATTATTAAGTTATTAAAGAGCAATCAAGAATTCTTTAATGTGACTAAGAATGAAGAAAACATGGAAGCTATGAAGGAACACGAAATTTGAGGTGCCTCCAAGGGCATGTCTCAAATTTTTTCTCTACTGTCCTATAGCAAGCAAGAAAATGGATTTATGAATGAAAAATAGAAAACAAAACAGAGAGAGAGACACTATACCATTCTACCAAGTCATGGAATCCAACAACAATCCTCTTTCATCATCCAAGAACATCCAAGAAACTATCCAAAAGCATAAGACAAGTATTTCTTCCAAAGCTTATATGACCATATATCACTTCTATTCATCAAGTTCAGCATTGTTTACAATGAAACCCTTTGGAATATATAGGCCAAAGTGAGGAAAACCTCTTGGTTCAACTTGCAATCTCGTTGGCCTATCCAAAATATATGATTTTGTCCTTGAGGCTTTGCAAAGCCCAAGGCACAAAATATGTAATAAAATATCTTAAAAATGCTAAAAAAGGGAAATAAATTGACTTTTCATAACTTATCATGTACAAAATAGCTAAACGCACATGAAGAAAAGTCACTTTTGAAAGGTTCAATTTTTACAAAAATACTCAAAAAATACATCACCAAAAGGCTCCCTGACTTGTCGGCAACTTTTGGAAGCCTTCCCGATGTCAAAACGAGGCTCATGATGGCTAGTTGGAAAGCTCTGAGTGTCTAATTTATGAAAATGTTTAGTTTGATCCTAAATAACCACTGGAAGTCCTCCAAAAATATATCTATGTGTAAAAAACCAGAAAATAGGCCTTGCTGATAAACGGGGCAGAGTGTAGAAAAAGCGAGTGTTTTTCACCATTTTGGGGGAGCAAAAGATCTTAAATTGTTCTGAAAATCACTAAGGATGTGCTCCTGAAATTATGGCATCCAATGATACCATTTTAATCCTTTGATGATTCTCTAAACTAAAATGGCGATGCCCATGATTTTTGGCCAAAAACCTAAAAATGAAAAAAAACCAAAACATGTCGAATTTCGCCCAAACTTGGTGAGCATGACCCTCAAGGGTTTTCAGAAACATGTTGTGAAGCAGAGGCAAAATTTGGAGCCTTGAGGTGTCTTTCCTCAATTTTGGTGCTGGGAACTTCCCTTTAGCATCCTTGAGTTTTTCCTGAGCAACCTTCAACTTCCGCTGGGCAAACTGATTGAGCTTCATCCTCCGTTGAAGGTCCAAGTCCCTATTTTCCTTCTCCAATTTATTCTCCAAGTGATCATTAACTCTCTCAAGCCATGCTTACCGATTTTTCTCTATCTCTTGTTCGAACAATGCAGTGAGAGGGGTAGATTGGAGAAGGGCATCTTTTTCTTAATTTTGTTTCTCAAGGGCCTTTTTGAGCCCCATGGTTCTTGGCCTCTTTCGCCTGGGTTGATCTTCGCCTTCACTTTCATCGAACTCACCCATGAGTTCTTCCAATCTCACTTATGCTTTGGAGGTCTCCTTTTTGTATTTGATGGCCCGTGTCTCATATACAACCATATGGACACTTATCTGCTTGTTCTGAACTTGCAAAAAGTGATTGAAGTTCCTAGCCCGATCAAGATCAGTCCTTAAAGCATCAATTTGGCTTTCTCTATGGATCAAGAGATTTTCTAGTATCCAGGCATCATTATCACTATCATCACTTTGGATTTGGATGATGTTGAATTCCCTTTCCTGTTCATGACTTCTTTCTTTCTTGTCCTTCCCTTTGCTTTGGGTGGTTCTTTTAGTCTTCTTCCTCTTGGGAAATTCAACCATGGGCTTCTTGGGAAATTTTCCCTTGCTTCGGAGGGCCCTAGTCACATTTGGAGTTACAACTCTAGGCACCCTTTTCTTCGATGTCTGGGGCTTGGCCACTTTCGGAGAAGAGAGCATGGCCCCTTGCCTAGGAGAGGCAGCTAGCACATGCTCCATGGGCTCTTTACCCTTGTCACTTTGCTCCTCATTTTTTCCACTATCTTGGATTTCTTCATGGATGTCTTGGATGTCCTTTTGCATTTCATTTCGAGGGAAGTCCTCCTCACTGTGTTGCACCTATTTATCCTGCTGCCCCTCTTCTTCTTGAGGTTGTTGTTCCTTTTTAGGAGGCTGTTGTTCATCACCCCGAGGCCGCCTTTGTTCATCATGTTATAGCTGCTGTGTATCATGTTGTGGTTGTTGTGTATCATGTTGTGGCTGCCCCTGTTCAGCATCTTCATGGGACTGCTCATCCTCACTGTGTTGCACATCTTCATGTTGCTACCCTTCATCATCTTCAGGAGTCTACTGTTCTACCTCACTATGATGTTTCTCATCATCATGCCCTTCTTCATCTTCAAGAGTCTGCTATTCTGCCTCACTATGATGCTGCTCATCATCATCTTCCTCATCATCCCCTTGCTACCCTGTTTTATCCTACTGCTACTCATCATCACTTCCCTCTTCTTGCTCATGCTCTTCTTCCTCATCATGGTCATGCTCTTCTCCCTCTTCAGGCTCTTTTGTTTATTCTATGGTAAACTTGAGCCTCTTGGGAACAGGTTTGCTAGAAGAAGGAAAAGGATGGTGAGTAGGAGGTGTAAGAGATGTATGAATTGGGGGGACAATGGAGAAATCCGGATGGGTGATAAAAGTATCCCAAGAGACCTCCCTCTTCTCAAGCTGATGAAGAATGATGACTTTGATGAGGGAGTGATGGAAGAGGCAGGCTGTCTGCTGTGAGGGAGGCTTTTTCTGAATAGTGAAGGCCATTTTCTCAATGATTCTATGTAAGAAAGGAAGATTTAGCAATTTGGCCCTTGTGAAATGCATGAGAAATCGAATGTGATAGGCATAGAATCGGGAGAATCTTCCCTCACAAGAGAATTATTTCATGATGATATTCATGAGGGGGGTGTAGCTATTTAAAAGATATGAGAAGGGGAAAATGGAAGGACATGAATCTTTGTGCTCAGTCTTTAGAAAGGGCTTGTATTCTTTTGAGTCTAGGTGGCTTTGTTTAAACCACTTCTCCCCGACATAAGGGATTTTAGTGGCCTTGGAAATGGACCTTGGAGAGAATTTGAAATCTAGGCCTGCCAACTGGAAATTCTTCTCTTGAAACCTTAAAGCGCAAAGATGTGTCAAAGGGGAAAAACTCTTCACCTCTTGCACTTTTTGACAAAAATATAAACACCCAACATCATGGAAATTGAACAAGACTGATGGGTGGGCATTCACTTCTTCAGTGGAAACAGGTTCAAATATCTTATGCAAGCCACTCCTACTATCTTGCCTGGGAGGCATCTTGTTTTGAATGCTCTCTGCAACACCAAACTGTCTCAAATGGCCTTTGGGAAGTTTTTCTCAAACACACACCTCTGTCCTGCCTATCAGTCACTGTTTGACCAAGAAAAATTCTTGAAATGCTTTGTGAAATATCCTCCCACACCAACCTTATGCTCCTTACAAATAAATGTTTTTTCTCCTTTGTGCCAAAAAATAAATAGTTATCAAATAAAAAGGTACACACAATCAAATGATTACTGTGTTTGGGTAAGGTCACAAAGATCTTTTGTGTTTTGGTATAAGCAAGACAACCTTGTAGAAAACAAAACACCCCTCCCAATAAAAAAAAATCCTCTTGTATTTCACTATTTCACATACATAGGTAGACTAGAACACTTTCAAATTGATTTAAAAAACCTTTTATAACATATTCGGTTTCATGGATCAAAGGAGTCAGCACTAGTTTTTATTTTTTTCCACACAGAGAGGATTTTTGAAAATGACAAAGCATTCATACATGATCACTATTGTTAAATTAGGCTCACTCTTTCACCTTAGGAACACTTGTTTTTTCCTTTTAATGAATTTTTCCACCTTATAACACTGTTTTTCGCTTTAGACTTTGATGAAAGAGGTTAGTTTTGTCCTACCACCATCAGGACACCTTCAACTATTTGACAAAACCTCTAACACTGTGCTTTCTTTGACTTGCAAGCAGTGTTATGGTCACTGTTTTGAGGGTAGATTTAGGCTCTTTGAAACTAAAATGAACACTCTACTAGCCTGCCACCATAACAATCTTCTTCGAAATATTTACCAAAACACTTTGATTTATACCAAGAGCTTCATTTTTTCACCATCATTTAGTCTTGAAAAACACAGCATTAATCACCCCTTTAGAAAATTGAATACACCAAGGAGGCAAAAAAAAATACCTCGAAGATGGATGGTGGGCTTTTCTTGAAGAGTTGAGTAGCTTCAAGACCCTTTTGGAGGCGTTTTAAATGTTTAAACATGCGCAACATGTTCAAAAGGGTAAGCACCGCGCAGAAACAGGGGTGTCGGGTCGGCCTTTGGGTGGTTGTGACCGGCGCCTACAGGCGCACCGTGCACTGCGCCACAATACAAACTCTTTGTAAACCTTCTCCTGAACGCGCCGCACGCTTTTCCCGGCACGCCGCGTGGGCTAAAAGGCTTCAAAATCTGCAAATTTTTTCTTGAAACACTTCTTTGGTCCGAGAGCAGCTAGGGAGATGTGTTGCTCGTGTTTTTGAATTACCAATAGGCCCTGCAACGGTCTCTAACTCCCTTTTGAAGGCGAAAAGTCAAAGTATTTTTTATATTTTCTTGGTGAGGGTTTTGAAAACCTTTGAAAAGGCTTTTGGGTTTAAAAAAAAATGAAGTACTTTCCTTGTGATTTCATCACTTTAAAACATTACAAATTCCAATATTTCGACCAAGACCATAAAAGCGCTGTAGATGACACTTTTGAAGATTTTTCGTAGATGTGACATTTTTCAAAGTGAAGAAACCATCCTCAAAGCCACAATTCCTCTTAGTATTTTCTCATTAAGGGAGGAAAGTTGTTTCCTGTGTCCATATCTGTTTTTAAGAGGAAACCTTGCTTAAAACCATAAAATAACTGTAGAAGCATTCTTCAAATGACATTTATTTTTGACTGTGGGTGAAGCTTAGTTATGTTCATATAGGCTTTACCATCATCTGTCTATCAAAAGGAACTTCTTTTGAAAAAACCTCTCCTTTACTCAAAATGCAACAACAAGGTACTTTTTACATATTTTCATAAGGAACAGGCCTTTATTTGTAATAGTGGCATGTTTCATTTGTTTTGAGTGTTTTTCCTGAACTTGAAACACATGCCATAACCCTTCTTGCACATTGAAAAACATATGTGTCTATTTTCCAAGCCTCCTTCAAAAATAGGCTTAGGTTACCTTCTTGTCCATTGTGATGCGTTTTTTGAAAAAAGCCTTCATGAATAGGAAAAGCAAAACTTTATTTGAATAGCAATAATCACTCTTTGGCCTATTTTTAACCCATATTTTCAACTTACAAACCTTGAATGAATTTCTACTAATTTCAAACCCTGTCTTTTAAAGGAAAACACTGGCTAGATTTCATGCTTGTTGATCAAGGAGGAAATTTCTGGACGCTTTTAATGAAATCACATACCTCGGTAGGATTTGTTTATTTTGAATTCAGATTGCCTTTGAAGGAAAACTCTGGTAGCAGAAAGATCAACTTCTTGGATTATCACAACACCACTTCTTTTAACCCTATTTTCTATCAGAAGCCTTCAATTGTCTCCTACTACTCTTCAAATTTTCTTTTCAGTTAGTGAAAAACCCTAAAATCACACTCTGTCCATAGCCCTCTACTTATTAGCTGAATGAGGCCATCATCACAGTGCCAAACCCTCTTCTTGTAAAATGAAGGAGGTGTTATAGCATAATTTTTCACCCTCATGTGATTCATGATTGTCTCTTTGGCCTTGGGCACCCATTCCCACAGACTTGAATAAAGTTCATAAAAAATAGTGTTTAAAATCGCATACGCGGGTATGCCCAGACTTTTCCTTGTGTATACGCAAGTCCAGAGATACTTTTCCGCGTATGCCATTAAAATCATTAAAAAATATATAAAAATCCCTATTTTCGAGGTTGGGTTGATGGTTATTCCAGTAATTCAACCACCCCAGCCCATGGCCAACTGTTTCCAACAGATTGAAACTACTTTGAGGGAGTATAAAAAGCCCCTCATATGCATGGCCTAAGGGAGAGAGAAAATTATAGACATTATACTTTGTTGGAGCCCAATTCAAGTCTGATTTCCTTTGCCTCCTATGCTTCCCAGATTTTTACAGGAAACCCTTGTTTCTTGGAGATGTTCATTAGCTTATATGTCATCTCATGTGCACAAGTATTGAAAGTATCCTAGCGAGGGAAGGGCGGGACAGATCCACATGACGGTCTGTTTGAAGATCGTGGAAGGATTCAGGTGATCTATCCACCTTTCTATTATTGTACATGTTGTTCGTAATGAAGAAGAACCATCTTGTTCTCGAATTCACGTGTTAATATCTGCTTGCATATGTGAAAAGATCGTTAATTAAGCATTTATTATTGTTTATATGATGTTTCACATGGATTACACTGACATTTAGGAAAGATATATGTTGTACAACTAGATTTCCGTGCATGTCTCTTCTTGATTTACAGGTTGAAGAGGAAGAAGGGTTGCTGGGGGTTTGGACCCCACGGGATCTACATCAAACGTAGGATCTACGGGTGAGTTCTACAATCGATGTTATCTAGTTTTTAGTTTACAAGTGTGGTTGTGTGAGTCCTTCTTGAATAGCATGCCCTGATCTGTGGAGGTTTTGACCCAACGACCTCTAGGGAGTTATTTCCCGAAACAGAACTAGCGACTCCATTGGGGATCGCATTCTTGTGATTCCCCTGTTGGGTGGTTTCAACTGTTTTAAAGGTTTCCAATAGTTTTAATCATTATTTCCAGTCTAGTTATTTTTTTCTCAGTCAGACCAAAGACTTGGTTCTTTAGCCAGTCTTGATCATTTTTGTTTTTCATTATTTACCCTTCCATATGCTAGTTTTCCTCTACACAGACGCGTATACACATAGGTTTGGTGAAAGGAAGTCGCGTATATGCATTTTTCTTTTGCCACAGTCACGTATGCATGCTTGTTTCAAAACTGCTAAGTAGCGTATGCCTAGGAAAATTTTGAAAATTTTGATTTTTTTGACTTTTTGGTCTTATCTGCCTGTGGGGACCTGTTCCTGCAGTGTCGTTTTCTGGATTGTGTTGAAAGTGGTTATTAGTCTTGTTCTCTCTTGTTTGGTTGAAGACTGGCTTATTTGGCAAACCTTGTTTTTAGTGCTTGCATTTCTGGTTCGAGTACCAAGATCTCTTTCTGGAGATTCTTGGATGTTTTGCTTAATCAAGACAGAGAGCTTCTGCTCATATGCTCTTTCCTAAATTTTTGTTTTGCTTTGCACTTTAATTTTTGTCTGCTTTTCGGTTGGTTTTCTTGATTTCATTTGACTAGGTCTTGTTGCAATTTTTCAAGAGTCATGTTTGGGCCTTTGAAGTTTTGTTTGCTGCAAGATTGTGCTATTCTTCTGGGCTAAGTTACTGAGTTTCTTGTCTTCCTTTTGCTCGTATAAATCTTGCTACTAAGTGGCACTATAAGATTTGAAGCATTTTTATTGAAGTTTTGCTTGAAATTCAGAGATTGTTTGGCTTGGTAATTGGATAGTTCTTCTTGGTCTCTTTGAAATCTTCTTCTTTTTATAAAATTCAAAAGCTCAAAAACATTTTGTTTTTCCATTGCCTTTGTTTTGCATTTTTGTTTTGGTTTCCTTCCATCTTTTGAAGCCTTGTTGAGATTTCTTACCTATATTTTCTGACTTGATTTGGGAAGGGAATTTTCATTGGTTTCTTTCTCTTATTTCGAGCATATTTTGGTGTCTTTATACTGAGAGTTTTTGATTTGGGAACTAGCTTTGTGGACAACCAGAAAAGTGATAGAACTAGGGGATTCTTGGAAATTTCTCTTTGCTTTATTAGATTTTGCATCTTAGAATTGGCATGCTCTTAGTAATTTGCATTAGGCGCATTTAAACATTTGTAGTCTTTTTCATAAATTTTGCGAGTGTGAAGTTTGATATCTGAAAATAAAAATATAGTCGCATAGAACCTATGTAGAAATTTATTTTCATCGAAAGGCAATTACTGCATGTGCATGTAGTTTGGTTTTCATTAATTTCTTTTTTGTTTCATAAAACATCATGAGTTTCATTTCCATATTCCCTTGACTTAATATAACAGCCAACTAAAATAAGCGCATTAATTTAAAAACAACTAGCAAGTTTTTTATTAAGTGTCATACATCAACTAGCTAGGTTGTAGGGCCTTGGATTAGGTGAGTGGAGAGTTAACTCTCCAAGGCCGCTCAAAATAAAACATAGAATTTTATTAAATGAGCGAAATCCAACACCGTTAGGTGGACCGAGAAAGGTCTCCTCCAGAGAGTCAAGCGCGAGGGGAAGTGAAGGTTGAGAAGAGAGATACCCCCTCTCCAATTTACTGGATCTTGCCTTAATACCGTTCCGCCTGGCTGTTCACACGGGTTGGTGCCTTTAGTTGCCATTCCTAGGTTCCACACAGGTGACTGTGGGGGGGAATACCCATGGTACCTGAGGCAGACATCATATCACTTCCAGCGATGCCACGGAGGTGCCAGATGAAGCTTGGGTACTTGCACCGGTAAAGGTTGTTGTTAGGAGGTCGGCGTAACTGTTTCTGTTACCTTCGCTAGTAGGCCTGAGCCGTAATTATCCCAGACTACTTTCAGGAGGTCCTATTTTTCGCTTTCTCGTATTTTGGTGTCCGGTCCTAATCACCCGGAGCGGAATACTTGAAGGCTGCTTGCTTGGTTTCATCTTAGGGATTTTTGTAGTGAGTGCTCTTTGCTCCTAGCTTGCCTAGCTTTATACTTTTTTGAGTCTAATTAATCTGTTAAAGTGGCTAATCAAGCGCCTCGTCGATCGAGGAGAGTTCGGGGGTTATCTCCCGAAAGTGTAGAGCCTTCTTCAAGAAGGCACAGGAGTAATATAGCAGGTGAATGTCACCCAGTGGTATCTGACGCAGTGGAGAGAGATCCTCCACAAGGGCTTGAAGGTTTTGTAGTTGGTTCCGAGAGGAGTGCTCCGCTCACCTCAAGAGTCTTATTTCCAGGAGAAGAAGAAGTAGAAGTAGAGGAAGTATCTCAGCTTTCTGAATCACTTCCATCTCCTCTTCCTCCTGATTATCCGTTTTTTGTTGAGTACATCAGACCTGAGTCAGAAAGACCAGAAAGTCCTTATCCATCTTATTCATAACTTTCGATGGCCACGACTAGGAACGCGGCTTCGGCTGTGAGTGCTGCAGGCATTCAGACTCCTGCTTCAGTAGAAGGAGGAGGCACAATTGCTATATCTTTGATTGCTTCTAGTACTACTGTGTTTGGCTCTGGTTTCACCCAAGCACAAGCTTCTCAATCTGGTCCCTTTTGTTTTGGAATGCCCACTAGTGGAATTCCTTCGTTTTCCTTTTGCGCTGCTGTTACACCATTTTTTGGTCATCTAACCTACTATCATTAGATGGACCCAAGTACACCATGTAAGACCAATTTTACCCTAAGTAAAATTTCTTTCACTATGAAAATAACCTAGTAAAACACCTTTATTAAGTTGTTTATGGTCTAAACAGGAAACCCCATGAGGAAATATTAAATAAATCCACATTTTTTTGATTTTCCTCAAGGAATAATTAGTTAAACAACAGTTTAATTAATATTCCTGGTCATATTTAACCCAAAACAGGAAAATTAATTAGATAAATTATTATTTATCTTATTATTTTCTAGGAATAATTATTTAAACCTTGTTTAAGTAATATTCCTTGTTAAATATGACCAAATCAACCAACATTAATTAAATAAATCATTATTTATTTGATTATATCCCAACCACTTCCTTAAAAAGATAAATAAATCATTTATTTATTTATTCTTCACTAATCAAGGGATTTGACCCAAGTCAAACACCCTTTCCCTCCAACAAATAATAATAAAATATTCCGTAGATGTGGATCTAGATTTGATTAACATTATTTTAATCATGCACTAAGATCTAGAATGACCCAATATTTTGTTATAAATAGGAGAGTTTTCCCCATCATTCTTCACCTTTTGTTGCCTACTAGATCACTCTGGATACATCTCTTGAATCTAACTTTGAGCCATTATCATTGTCATATTTTCCATTATTTTTTGTGTAGCTCCCTTTGAGTTCTATCTTCGTGCAGGTTTTCTACACCAACAAGAGAGAGAGATTCTAGATCTGAAGTGCTGAGGACTTCCAAGAACCCATCCCATTGAGGAGAATTGGATACACCTTCTTGTTTTCCTCCAGGTGCCCTTAATACAAAAATTCTTTCAAAAAACATTGTTCTTGTCTTGTCTATTGGATGTATGGAGCAAACTCTTGATTTTACTACTTAATGTCTTTCTATGCATAGATCTGGTTTTTTGCGGCACTTGTCTTGATCAAATAACTGTAGATCTGAAGATATTGGCAGCCATATTTGATGTTAGGGCTATAAGTTATGCATAGCTAAAGTGGTATTTTTTCGTACGCTTCGACAAAAGATTCATACTAACAATTGGCGACTCCACACGGGTTTTCAATTACGACCTCTGTCGTTTTTCATATTCCTGCATATCCAGGTACTTCAGACCCTAGGGTTTCTTTTCAGCTTTTTTGTTTTCCTATTTTCATGTTTTTTTTTTCACCTATAAAACCCTAAAACATTAAAATTTCTAACTTTTGCGTGTTTCTGGCCCTATTGCGCAGGTGACAGACATCAGCCGCAACTGAGATGACAACTTTTCCGGAAATCTACCGCCGGGACACCCGGATCTTTAGGTCACACTTTTCAGCCCAAAAACTGCGACCTGGACCTCCAGGTCGCACTTTTCATCCCGTATACGCGGCCCACGCACGGAAAATGGGGGGGGGGCACACGCCGGTTTTTGGTATTTTTTTGTGAATTTTTAGGTTTTTACGGAGCTTAGGTTTGTCAGGGTTTTCCAGCCTCTGTCTTAGCTTGTTTCGACCTGTTTCTGATCTGTTTTGCTCATCTAAGTGGGAACATAGCCCCCTAGGGCTTCAGTACCCTTCACTTTTGGTGGAAGATATTTTATTTGTTTCAGGTCTGTTTTTTCAGAGTTTCAGCCGCCCCTTTTCCAGATCTGATACCTCCTTTTCAGATCCCTTTTAATCAGCTCTCCTCCCTTTCAAATCACCTCCTAAAGTTTTGTTTGGATCTACCTTTAGGGCCTCCTCCTTGCCCCTTCTGCTTTTTGCTGATTTCCTCCTTTTTTCCAGCCACCTTGCCTCTGCCTCCTGGCTGTGTTCTGCACCTCTTTCCAGCAGATTTCTCCTTTAGATCCCTGTCCCTCTCGACTCTAGATCTATTGGCCTCTTTTTAGTGTGTTTTGACTAGATTTTTTTGTTGGCAATATGTTGGAGAGTGTTGTCCTTGATGGCAACCCACTGAATGAAGATGAAGACACGCGACTGTTGACATGTGTTGTCCTTGATGGCAATCCAACTGATGAAGTTATTCGTGACTTGATGGACTTAGTAAATGATGTAAATCTGATGTGAAATGATGTTAGTTAGCAACATGATGCTGAGTGTTGTCATTGAATGGCAACCCACTTGATGAAGAAGATGACAACTTACTTGATGAAGTCGTGCTTGATAGAATATGTTCTTGATGAAGTAAATCTGATGTATCTACAGAGAGTACAAAAGGTAATGAAGAAAGGAATTCAATATGTGCTAGATCCATGATGAAAAGAGTATGTTTCAAGGAATACGCAGATTTGTCTAGGAGAAGTCGTGTATGCACGCGGTAAAGTACGTGTCAAGTCGCGTATGGGATAAAGCGCTCAAAAAGTGCAAAACCAGGGGTAACCACCATGGTATTGACCCATTGTATTGGGTAATGATTCGTCTAAATGACCCCGTCCAGGAATACCATCGGATGTAGTGTGGTTTTGGCTCATGGTATTGTTTTGGCTCATGGTATTGAAAAAGGGTAAACCTATATAAGGAGAAGAAATTCATTGTGCAAATCATGAGAGTGGGAGGAGGAAGATGCTCCGAGCTTGAATGAATACTTCTCGTAAGTATATACGTATGGAAAGGGAAAAGGTTTGATGATAGATCTGAATCTATGATGCACCTATGAAGAAATTATGAAGCGGAATATCTAGATCTGAAATGTATCTGTATTTGCTAGATCTATTTATGGAATGATTAGATCTGAGATAAGGCAAACATCTGTCTGAAGTAAAGGGTTAAATCTGTATGATGTATCTGTTCTGAAGAATTGCAATGACCTAAATGTCTAAAGAACCATACGCTAGTTCGCCGCAGAGGAAGCGCGTATATATGCGGCTTAGCTGAAGAGAAAGTGCGTATGCACAATGAAATTGGATCTGTAATGTGTACAGAAGTATACGCTGGTTTATGTGAACGGAAGTGCGTATATACGCGACATCAGTGAAAGGAAAGCGCGTATGCGAACTAGGGTTTGCTGAAGTCTGTGGTAAAAATTGTCTGATCTGTTCTGCTGGTTTACTGATATCTGTCAGTGAGTTATATGTATCTGTTTCATGGTTGATTGTGCTTAAAAGTATGGAAAGGGTCCAGTCTGAAAATATGATGAAACGTGGCCTGCAAGTTGTGTTCTAAAGGAAGCTTTGGATCCAGTCTGAAAATTGATGAAACGTGGTCCATAGAGGTGCTGAGGGTTGTAGCCTTCAGTCAGGGTGTCGTAGCTCCCTTCAAGGAAAGGCTGGTAAACGAGATCGGGGGGTCGTAGCTCCCTTCCAGGAGAGGCTGGTAAACGAGTCAGGGGGTTGGAGCTCCCTTCCAGGAGAGGCTGGTAAACGAGCGCAGGTGGGTGCCTGCATGCTGGTAGGAGTCTGCACCAGCACATATGTTGTAATATGTTTTCTCTATAATGAAATATTGAAGGCTGAGCAACTGCAGCGGTGGTTTTCTCTCGACTTGGGTTTCCACCTAAAAATCCTGGTGTTCATGTGTGATGCTTTGTGTGATGGTTTATTCTATTCTTTCTGCACATGTTTACTATTTATAGAACATCTAATAAATGAATGATGGAATGATATAAGTGAATAACTAATGGCATGATTAGATCTCTGTGTATACGCGAGTTTTATGAAGGATATCCGCGTGTATACGCTAGTTGGCTTCAGCAAAGTAGCGTATGGGTTTTAGAGAATGAAAAAGTAAAAAATTTTGAATATGCAGTAAATATTGATTCACCCCCCCCCTCTCAGTATTTTTCCCAACAATTGGTATCAGAGGAGGTTCTTCTGCAGAATCTTGATCGCTTGAAGGAGATCCGTCGCAATGGGAAGTCATGAAGGAGTAATGTCTATAAAGCCACCTCTATTCAATGGAAGCAATCTGATATTCTGGAAGGTACGAAAAAAATCATATCTGCAAAGTCTTGGTGCATATGTATGGGCAATCGTGGAAGAAGGTTATCAATACCCAGCAAGTATACCTACTGATGCAGCTGAAAGGAAGAAGTATGAAATCAATGCCAAAGCAGTGAATGAGTTATTAGGAAGCATGTCTGAATCAGAATTTTCTAAAGTGATGCAACTACATTCAGCAAAAGAAATATGGGACAAAATCATTCTGAGCTATGAAGGAGATACAAAGGTAAAAAGTGCAAAACTCCAAACTCTTAGAATTGAATATGAAAATTTGAAGATGCATAGTGATGAAAGTATTGCCAGTTTCTTTCTTCGTCTAGATGATATTGTAAATCGGATGAGAAATTTGGGTGAAACTATAACTGATACTACTCTGGTAGAAAAAGTCTTAAGATCATTGACTTCAAGATTTGACTCTAAAGTTTCAGCTATTGAAGAAAGGCAAGATCTGCAAACTCTTACTATTGTTCAATTACATGGTATTTTGACTGCTTTTGAAATGAGACAAGGAGGTCCTTCTCAAATCAGAGAAGCTGCTTTTAAGGTGTCTGCAAAAGGAAAGGAAAAGGAAGTTGTCAAAGAAACCGGCTATATATCCGAAGAAGAAGAAGCGAATTTTGTGAGAAAACTCCAACTAGGTACTGGAAGATTCAAAGGTAAGCTTCCCTTCAAATGTTTTGAGTGTGGTCACTATGCTGCTAAATGTCCTTATAGAGAAAAACATGGTAAAGGGAAACAATTTGAAAATAGGAAGAGTTATTATGCAAATGAATAGAATGATGAGGAAGAAGAAGATTCTGACCAAGATCTACAAGTGCTCATGGCAAAGAAGCAAAAGAAGAAGGCTACTCGAAACAAGAAGATATCTCAGAAAACATGTATAGCAAAAATTGAAGAAGATGAACCAGATAGTGATTGGGGTCCTTTGAATGATTTTCGTTGTGCAAACAATAGTGAAGATAGTGAAAGTAAAGTTGTGGATCTAGAAGAAGCTCTCAAGGTTAAAGTTGAAGAACTACAAAGTTCATCTAAGACGCAAGAATCTATCAACAAAGAGATGATCTCTCAAATGAAAGAACAAATAGAAATGCTGAATGGATAGGTGGACAAGTATCAAAGGTTTCATACGTATGCATCCAATCGTATTAAAGAACTAGAAGCAGAAATCAACGATCTAAATGTAGATCTCGGAAAATCAAGCAAGAAGAATGAAGGACTTGAAGCTGCAATCATCTCTCTGCAAGCAGATCTTGAGGCATCAAGTAAGAAAAATGAGGAACCTTTACAATCATTTGAAAAGGAAGGCCTTGAAGCAGAAATCATATCTCTCAAAGAAGATCTGGAAAAATCAAATAAAAAGAATGTAGAGCTGCAACTAACATGTGAAGAAAACGAAAGTTGGTTGAAAGAAGAAATTCTAAATCTGAAGGATCAAGTAGAATATGGAAGAAGGAAAGAAGAAAGCATGACAAAGCAATGTCAAGCCTTGGAAGTTGAGGTAAACATTCTCAAAGGTAAATTAGAAGAAAAGGTAAAACTTTTGAGGTTTCAAGATAGTACTAATATTTTGGATGATATTATGAGTAATCAAAGGTCTCCTGCTATCAAACTTGGTCTTGGTTTCCATGAAACTGTTAAAGTTAAATCTAGCTCACAAGGAGGTGCTAAAGAATCAAAGGACATCAATGCAAAATCTGAAGTGTTGAAAGAGTCAAAATATCAACCAACAATCATGAATTCTCAAAGAAATTCATTCAAGATTGTTGAATGTTTTAAATGTCATAATTATGGGCATGTTGCAGCCAATTGTAGAAGCAGATCATTTCAGCCTCAAACAAACAGGTTCTACTCAGAAAGGTACTGTTTCTTTCAAGGGATATTGTTTTTCATGTAACAAGTATGGACATAAAAGCACTGGACAGAAGGAGGAAGAATAGAAATACTCATTATGGTTCTTATGCTTATTTCTCCGGGACACATGAGATGTTATGTTTGTAATAAGTATGGACATGTAGAAAAAGAATGCAGGATGAACAGATCTGGGAAAGTGGACAATTTTCAGCACACTGTTGGAAAGCTCAAGCAAATTTGGAAAAAGAAGGAGGACCGATCAGAAATGTAGGGAATTCAGACCCTACTGCAGTCATACACTTCTGGAAGCTTACTTCTCCGATTGACTGCAGGAATGATGTGGGATACATTATGAGATTTAGTAATGTATCGTCACAAGGGGAGCAATGCATGATGACTTTCATGGTTGATTTGATTATTCGGTTCTATGTATTTTCTGACAAAGCATCCGATATGAAGAAGACAGCATGTGAAGTACAAGTCTTGGGGTGGGGAGATGAAGGAATGTGAAAAATTTCTATGCTTCACTTTCAATACGCGGGTTCGATAAACAAAAGTCGCGTATGCACGCTAGTTACAGCAGACACAGTCGCGTATGCATTGATGATAAGAGAATTCGTATGATAGCTGAAGATCTGGAGCAGAGGTTCAGGGGGAGCATCAGTCTGATTGTTAATAACTGTATTATTAACTCTGTATCAGTCTAGTTTCTCAGTTTTTAAATAATAATGATATGATACTTGGTTACTTATGTTGAAGATTATGGATGAGTCTTGTTTGCTTGTTGATGAAGAGTATTCATTGCTGAGATGAAAGATTTATAATTCGGAGATAAGGGCAGTTCAAGCAGAGATTGTTGCTGATGACTTGCTGATGAACGGATTCAGGTTGCACAAGTTAAGGAAGAGCACTGTTGCAGGGGGAGCAGCAAGTTGAATTCTAATGATTGCATTGTTTGAAATATGACTGCTTATTCTTTGGTTTTTGTGATACTCATGCTCAAATAATGATGACTTGGTACATGGTTTATTATGATGAGATTTTGAGCCCTGATTGCTGATAAGTATCTTTTGTGCTCACACATGGATGAGTTGGATGTCATTTGATTCAGAAATAAGAATAGATCACATGCATAGTGTGTTACTATGGTTGAGATCCTTTTCCTACATATGTTACTTCATGTTAAATCTTAAAGGTCATGGTGATGTAGGATGGTGGTGGACCACATGAATGACTGCTTGACACTTGTTGTTCTGGTATGATAATCTTTCTTGGAAAGATTGTATTGATGCTGCAAAGAATCTGAAGGCGCAAAGAATCTGAAGGCTTGGTTAAAAATGTGCCTATGCTACAACCATTGGATGACGCTTGAAGACACAACTACACTATTCTATCTATCTGTAGTCCAGGGAAGCATTCAAATATCCTAGAAAGAAGCTGAACACTATCTTTTTCTCACAGAGGATCAGATCTGGTTAAAATTTAGAAGATGGAATTGGATACGCGGGTTTCCTGAAACACAATCGCGTATATACGCGAGTTCATGCACAGAAAACCATGTATGTCTGATTGCTGACATTTTTCAGCTTAGAGTCAGCTCTCCTCAGCACAGCTGCAGTGCTGTTTGGTGTCTCTGATACTGTTTGGTATCTCCGTAGTGTTCCAAGCCTCATAATTTACTTCTAGTGTTTTGATAAAGATGCCTTGATGATTTGTTGGTGAAAGTGTTCAGATGCACAAATCTTGGGGTGGGGAGCATTAGCGTTGCTGAGTATAATGCATTGTTGGCATTATGATGGTTCTAAAATATGTTCTCTTTCTTGAGGACTTTATGGTGTTGGTCATAAATGGTCATATTTGTAATTTGATGAAAAGGTCTTGTTGAGACCCTTGATGTAAATTTGTAATATTCAGTCATGTAAGGACTTGTAAAATTTGTAAACCCACTTGGTTGGGTAGCTGAGTCAAACTTTGTAAACCCACTTGGTTGGGTAGCTGAGTCAAATTTTGTAAACCCACTTGGTTGGGTAGCTGAGTTGAAATATGTAAATCCACTTGGTTGGATACTTGATGTAAGTATGAGTCTTTGGTGATAGGAAGTTCGTAGAGTCATGTATTTCATTGAAAAATATGTTTGAAGATTCAGCATGAACGCTTGGTCACTTCAGTATACATCAGATCTGCAGAACGCTTCTTCTACATGAGGAGAGAAGAGGGAGAGTGTTGGTTTTTGATCCGTCCTTTGCCCTTGATGTCAAAGGGGGAGAGTGACATGGTGTTTGAATGAAGATAATGGTGTCAAGAATGGGGAGAGTGACATGGTGTCATGATATTCTTAATGTACCTATCTATTGTGGTAACCAAACACCATCGTGGTTGCCATCAAGTCCAAAGGGGGAGATTGTTGACAATATGATGCAGAGTGTTGTCCTTGATGGCAATACACCTGATGAAGATGAAGACACGCGATCATGGACATGTGTTGTCCTTGATGGCAATCCACCTGATGAAGTTATTCTTGACCTGATGGACTTGGTAAATGATGTAAATATGATGTGAAATGATGTTTGTTAGAAATATGATGCTGAGTGTTGTCATTGAATGGCAACCCACTTAATGAAGAAGATGACAACTTACTTGATGAAGTTGCGCTTGATAGAATATGTTCTTGATGAAGTAAATCTGATGTATCTACAGAGAGTACAGAAGATAATGAAGAAAGGAAATCAATATGTGCTAGATCCATGATGAAAAGAGTATGTTTCAATGCATACATGGATTTTCCTAGGAGAAGTCACTTATGCACGCGGTAAAGTACGCGACTTGCAAAAGCGCTCAAAAAGTGAAAAACCAGGGGTAACCACCATGGTATTGACCCATTGTATTGGGTAAAGATTCATCTAAATGACCCCGTCCAGGAATACTATCAGAAGTAATGTAGTTTTGGGCTCATGGTATTGTTTTGGCTCATGGTATTGAAAAAGGGGCTCATGGTATTGAAAAAGGGTAAACCTATATAAGGAGAAGAAATTCATTGTGCAAATCATGAGAGGGTGGAAGATGTCTGAGCTTGAATGAATACTTCTCTGTGAAGTATATCTGTATGGAAAGGGTAAAGGTTTGATGATAGATCTGAATCTATGATGCACCTATGAAGAAATGACGAAGCGGGATTTCTAGATCTGAAATGTATCCGTATTTGCTAGATCTATTTATGGAGTGATTAGATCTGTGATGAGGCGAACATGTGTCTGAAGTAAAAGGGTAAATCTGAACTGAATATCTGATCTGAAGAAGTATGCTGCTCTATAATGATTGAAGATCTATACGCTACTTCGCCGCAGAGGAAGCGCGTATATACGCGGCCTCGCTAAAGTGAAAGTGCGTATGCGCAATAAAATATGTACAGAGGTATACGCTGGTTTGTGTGGACGGAAGCGCGTATATACGTGACATCAGAGAAAGGAAAGCGTGTATGCAAACTAGGGTTTGCTGAAGTATGGGGTATGAAATGTCTGATCTGATCTGCTATGTTTCTGCTATCTGTCTGGGTTATCTGAATTGACAAGTATCTGTTGGTGATGTATGTTTGAGCTTAAAAGTATGGAGTGGGTCCAGTCTGAAAATATGATGAAATGAGGCCTGCAAGTTGTGTCCTAAAGGAAGCCTTGGATCTAGTGTGAAAATTGATGAAACGTGGTCCATAGAGGTGCTGAGGGTCGTAGCCTTCAGACAGGGGGTTGTAGCTCCCTTCCAGGAGAGGCCGGTAAACGAGATCAGGGGGTCGTAGCTCCCTTCCAGGAGAGGCTGGTAAACGAGTCAGGGGGTTGGAGCTCCCTTCCAGGAGAGGCTGGTAAACGAGCGCAGGTGGGTGCCTGCGTGCTGGTAGGAGTCTGCGCCAGCACATATGTTGTAAGATGTTTTCTCCATAATAAAATATTGAAGGCTGAGCAACTGCAGCGGTGGTTTTCTCCCGACTTGGGTTTCCACCTAAAATCCTGGTGTTCATGTGTGATGCTTATGTGTGATGGTTTATTCTGTTCTTACTGCACATGTTTACTGTTTATTGAACATCTAATGAATAAATGATAGAATGATATAAGTGAAGAATTAATGGCATAATTAGATCTCTGTGTATACGCGAGTTTTATGAAGGATATCCGCGTGTATACGCTAGTTGGCTTCAGCAAAGTAGCGTACGGGTTTTAGAGAATGAAAAATTAAAAAGTTTTGAATATGCAGTAAATACTGATGCACCCCCCCCTCTCAGTATTTTTCCCAACATTTTTCCCCTCTGTTAGACTAGTTTTGAGAGACCCACCTTTTTGGGTTATATCGATGCATTGTTAGCTGTTAATTTTCTGTTATTTCAGCATTATATACTATTCTCTGCAGATTTATTTTCAGTTACACAACACACTTTTTATTTTCCTCTAAAAATGTCAGGGTTTAAAAATTAAAATTAATGCATGCCACACACTCACCCTAAGCGAAGAAGAGCCTGGTTACCACCGCCAGGAAAAGACTTTAAAACATTGTAAAATCAATTGACCCTGCACCTTTCTGCCCTTGTTTCGACATTGTAATCACTTGATTCTGCACCTCCCTGCCTTTTTTGGTCGTTCTTCTTCCCCTTGTGTCTTGTTTGTCTTATCACCATTGCGCCCCCAAGGCGCACATCCCGGCGACTTCTTGCCCTTCACCCTCAGTTTCCGGTCGGTCGAGCTACTCCTCCCCGCCATCGTCGAGTTATTCCTCCTCCGAGTCCACACTCCGACTCCTCTTCTGATTCATTGGGTTCTCCTTTTACTTTTGGTTCTCCCCCTATCACCTTCACTATGTCTGGTCCAGGGCCTAATTCTAGCAGTAATCCCGGCCCTAATATTGGGACTACTACTAGCGGAACTGCCACAGGAACTACCTTGGCTGCACCTTTGCTCCCTTACATGGCAGGACTCAGCCTCCTTGATCTTAATCAGTTGATCAATGACCATATCCGCCACGATGTTGGTTAGCCTACTATGCCAACCAAGCTCCCCTCTGACATCCGTAAGTTTGAAGGCCTTGCTGGAGAAGATCCAACCAACCATGTTCGATCTTTCCACATGTGGTGTTCCTCCAATTCCATTACCGATGATTCCATCCGTCTTCGGTTGTTCCAATGCACGCTTACGGGTGAAGCTTCTAAATGGTATGTTTACCAGGCCACCTCTTCCCATACCACCTTTGCGACCATTTCCCAAGCCTTTTTATCTTATTTCCATCTCCCTCTCCGATACGACACTGGTACAGAGCTTTTGACTTCTTTCCGTCAAACCTCTTCAACCCACCTTTCCACTCATGTCCAAGAATGGCGGAGAAGAAGGAGATTATGTCGAGCTCCCACCTTCGAAGATTTGGTTTATATGGACTGGTTTCTTCACACTCTCTTACCTCCCATTGGCAAAGATGTCACCTCCTGTTTCCCTCAAATCAAAGAAGCCTCCCTCCAAATAGCCTTGAAATATGACCTGATCTACGCCCAGTCTGGCTATGTTTATACCGTCCTTCCTGACCTCCCTAGGCCTGATGGTGCTAACGCCCCAGGGGCATCTCGTTCCGCCAACGGTATCTTTGGAGCCCTTTCTCATCTGTATGCTCAACCTCCTATGGGCTATGGTCTCCCTCTGGGAGGGGGCAGCACCTCCAGCACTTTTCCCCCTCCAGGTAGCATGTTTCCAGGATACGGCATGCCTCATCCTTTTGCCCAACCTCCTGCTTACCTCAATGTTGCCCAACCTAACCATTATCCTTATCCACAGCCTGGTGCTCCAGCTCCTCCAGCATATGCACTTCCACCTCCCTTGCCTTCTCCACCCCAGCAACAGCACCTACAGCCCCCTCCAGGGCAAGTATTTGCATAGAAGGGCACGACTAATCCCCCTTCCTCTCAAAGAAGGCAGAGAGGAAATCAAAATCAATCTGCTCCTAGTACTCGTGGACCCAATCCTCAAGGTACTAACCCTAACACTGCCAACCAGCAACATGGCACTCTGCCCAAGCTGGACAGGCCTATTCGTACAAATAAGCCTTGTTTGTGTTGCAGTGTTTACGGTCATTATACTCATGATTGTCCCCTTCTACCACAGATGTGGAAAATGTGGGAGTCTCAAGCCACATTGTGAGGACAACATGCCTCCCCTCATGCTCCCCCTAATGTGGCCACTACTCAACCGGCTATGTTTACCGATCCTTTCCCCCAGCAAGGATTCGTGGCTGCCCAACCACCTAACGGACAGGTCGCCACTCAACCTTCCCCTTCTGGTTCCTCCGATTACCAGATCCTCATGATGAAATCTGATCCATCTCCAACTGTCGACCTTAACCTTCAAACTCGGTCTCGCTAGTACCCCAAGCCTTCCGTTTAGGCTGCCCCTGAGTCCCCCTCTTCAGGTTCTACAAAGCCTCTTTCGACATCCAATGGTCCCTTACATATCCCTCAACCCAAAGTTGAGGTTCATACCAAGATTCCTAAGGGACCATTATGCCGAAATGCTACTTCTGGTCAACCTGCTCATTCGTATAGTATATTAGATGATTTGGCACAGTTTCCTGTTGCCATTTCCACATTGGAACTCCTCCAGTCGTGCCCTTCCCAAAAGAAGGCTCTGTTATCTGCCATGGGCGCTATAGACCCTGCTGATGACCAAATGATTGTTTTCGACGCCCATCAATCAGAACATCCTCCTCTTCTTGCTTATGTCGCCTTCCAAATCCCAGTCAAAATCCGAAACGCTAATGTTTCTCGGTGTATAATTGATGAGGGGGCGTCCACCTGTGTGATGTCCGCTTCAGTTTGGAAGTAACTTGGATCTCCTGAGTTGGCCCCTTCCACGATCACCCTTCGAGCGTGGGATGGCCACGCCTCCCAGCCCATTGGCCTCTTCCGTAATTGTCCTATCACTCTTGCAGGCAAGACTGTTTGCATTGACGTCAAAGTCATCGACGCCCCTCTAGATTACAACATTATCTTGGGGTGGAGCTACACCTATTCCATGTCTGTTGTCCCATCCGCGGTTTTCCACAAGATGTCTTTCCCTCATAATGGAAAGATAGTCACCATTAACCAGTTGACATATCATGAGCCAAAATATCAGACCTCCCCTGAGACGACCATCTCTTCTGTAGCCAATAAGAAAACCGTTGATTCTTTGATCAATGTCTCTCCCGGCATCTACAAAGACTCCTCTTTGCTTGGAACCTTCCCTGGTCTTCCTCCTCCTCCTATATCTGACCCCCGCTCATCGAATGTTTGCATGATGCAATCGTCTCGAGTTGTCCTCAAGAAAACTGCTTTGGCTAGTCAGCAACCACGCTCTCCGCAACCTGCTCCTAGCCCTTCACCTGCAGCTGGTAGTCATGAGCCTCTTTATCCTCCTGGAACGGTTCCTCCAAGCATTAGCCATTTAGGAGCCATCCCACCTGGCCATTTCCCCTCTGGTCAGATACCGTTCCTAGCTCCCCCACCAGGAGTGTACACGGTACCTGTCATGGCCACCCTCTCTCTTCCTAACCTAACCCTTGGGATTCCTGTCTGGTACCTTAATCCTCCAGCCCCAATCTTGCCTAGTCAATCAAAACCTTATCTTTCTTTGAACCCAGTTCAACCGGTCCCTAGGACTTCTCCCGCTGCAATAGTGCCTCAGTCACCTCAACAGGAACCACCTCCTATTGCGACCGCTTCGGGTAAGAAGGGAAAAGCTCGCAAGGGGGCATCAAAGGACAAGGCTGCCCCAACAAACCCTGCCCCTCCTCGGCCTCCAAAGCATACCATCCAGTGTGCTTTGTGTGATGTTGTCGGTCACACCACCCATTCCTGTCCTGACTTGCCTCATCTCAAGCCCATGGTTAATGTCACGTTCCTTGAGTCCACGGTCCCGGAAGCCTCTATTCCTTCCGCGACCGCAATCAAGAACCCCAAGACTATTCACACCAACCACCCCTGTGCTTTGTGTGATCTCCATGGCCATTACACCCATCTTTGTCCCCGCCTCGAGGACTTCCGCACCTCTATCGCTGTGGTCCACCAATTCGAGGCCAAGCGCAATGAGTCCACCTCTCCCCTATTTGCACATTCTGCTTCAGCAGAACTACCAGATATGATTGCTCCCATTGACATTCCCCCTCCTGATGTCGAGATGACGGAGCCTTCATCCAACATTTTTTACCTATCATCATCCATGAGACCCTCGGGGAACATTCCATCTGAATCCTCCCCTGTTGTTTCGCTTGACCTTCCTTCAGCGATCATCTTGGGCTCAACATTGGTAGATCCTTTATCTACTTACTCTTCGGTCACCCCTTGTGACGATGCGCATGTGAACCTCTCTTCTCATGATGATGATTCCGGTCACTTCACCACGTCAGGTGGTCTTTCTTCCACCAGTCACCCCATCTTC
The DNA here is from genome assembly GCA_034641835.2 of Pinus albicaulis. Taxonomy (NCBI): domain Eukaryota; kingdom Viridiplantae; phylum Streptophyta; class Pinopsida; order Pinales; family Pinaceae; genus Pinus; species Pinus albicaulis. Next base: position 3,101 of record JAXQQM020065508.1, on the reverse strand, counting down.
TATCGTGATGACGACATTATGGAAAAAATCCCCACCCCTGACGTTATCTATTCCCCCTTACATCGAACCCAGGCGTTCACACCACATCCACCTTGTGGCCATTACATTGAAACCCAATGTTTGGGTAAGGGGGCACCCACATTTGAGAGACCAAGAGAAGAAATTCTCCACAACTCTCCTAGTGTATCTGGTCGTGTTGACTTTAGTACCATTATTCTTCCACATTTAGAAGAACCTCTAGAGTCCCATATCACTTCAAATCACTCTAGGGATGATACCCCTTATCGTTCCCTCATCTTCCATCAGCAACCCAATCTCTTAGACATTGTTGTTGACCAACCTATGGGTTTTCTAGGCGAGCATCAGTTCATTATCTCCAAATCCTCTCTTTGGGATAGTGACACCAGGTATGCCAACCCGAAAACTTAAAGTCCATTTGCTTCATATATGCAGTACTAAAAGAGATTGGTAATCCTCCATTTCCTTTCTCAAACTACATAACCATAACGAAAACAAATGGCACACCACATCATTAACATGTGTTTAGATTCCCATTTTTCTAAATACATTTTGGCATGACCACAACATGCTTGGGGGCACCTATGCCCCTCAACCATAACCCTCCTCAAAATCGAATTTCTTCACTTGCAACACTCATACTAGGGGCACCATTTGGCCTCCATACTTATCCATGCTCGTGTTGATGTTTGTTGTGAGTTACCATCTTGTACTCATGTTTTTATGGTCCCCCATTAGACCTTTACTGTGTGGCAGCACCATCGAGTCACCCTTGTTTAGAGCATCTGCGTTGAGTCATCATCACATTCATGGATTCTATCCCAAGTCCCTTTCTATCTCGCCATCGTCCTCCATCCTTCATTGCTCGGTCCCTCTCTCGTGTCGCACATTATGGCCTTCAACCCCACTATCCACTATCCCTCATGATATTTTGTCAGTCGCTGCCACGTCATTCATGCCCTTTATGCTCTAACAAGGGAAGTCGTCCATTCGCTACTCAGTCCCCTCCATTCCATCATCATCATTGGTATTAGTCTGTCCGTCGCTCTACTATTTTCCCTCGTGCCTTAGTTGAGGATCTCTCATTGCCTCACCTATGGCGGACCTCCTTCTGTCGACATCAGCTCCTTCATTCCAGAAGACAGGTCTAGAGGGCGGTGTACCTTGGTTCCATCTTCCACTCTTGTTCGGTGCCTCGGATCAGGCAAAGGGATCTCTCATTTCCCTTTGACTTGATTGTTTCTCCACTCCAGCTCCTTTCAGCATGATCGAGATCTGTATACTTGATGGTTCAGTGATGCAGCAGCAGCTCTTGGTGATTCCTGGGTGTGTGTGAGATGTCTCAGCCCTCATGAGGGGGTGGCCCTGCAGGTAGCCCCCCACATGCCCGGATGACCTCTTCATTGCAGCCTTCGATGCAGCTCCATATATTTGATGATGTCGGCCTTAGCCGCTTACAGCGCCTCTTTGATTTGCATGTATCAGTCAGATTTTGTGAGCCCTTCCTCGCTTATAGGGGGCATTTGGGTTGTATTTGTATCTCATGTACTCAGATATTATTGTATAAGTCCTGGCTGTTATCCCAGGCACAACATGTATATGGGATCCCTCATTGTATTGTTATTTGGCTCATGTTTATGCCGGCTGTACTTTATAGTTCGGTCCCTTGTTTACTGGACACACTATTATTTTGTACTTTGTCTCGGCGGGCATAGGTATGCCTCCCCCGCCGCCTTTAGCACAGGTACCCTCTCATAAAAAGAGACTTGTTGCACCTGTAAGTCTCGTCTCCTCAGGGTCTAGTTCTTCAACACATTAGTCTACCTTACATTTCTCTCTCTGACTTCCCTTTTGATGTATGGTAATTGAGTTCTTACAACGTACTTCGGTCATACGATTTGCTCCTAACACTCGCACGTTGGGGGTTAATCTGTTACACCATTTTTTGGTCATCTAACCTACTATCATTAGATGGACCCAAGTACACCATGTAAGACCAATTTTACCCTAAGTAAAATTGCTTTCACTATGTAACATAACTTAATAAAACACATTTATTAGGTTGTTTATGGTCTAAACAGGAAACCCCAAAAGGAAATATTAAACAAACCTATATTTGTTTGATTTTCCTCAAGGAATAATTAATTAAACAATAATTCAATTATTATTCATGGTCATGTTTAACCCAAAACAAAGAAATTAATTAGATAAATCTTTATTTATCTTATTATTTTCTAGGAATAATTATTTAAATCTTATTTAAGTAATATTCCTTGTTAAATATGACTAAATCACCCATAAATAATTAAATAAATCATTATTTATTTGATTATCTTTCAACCACTTCCTTAAAATGATAAATAAATCATTTATCTATTTATTATTCACAAATAAAGGGATTTGACCCAAGTCAAATACTTTTTCCCTCCAACAAATATAATAAAATATTCCATAAAAGGTGGATCTAGATTTGGTTAACGTTATTTTAATCATGCACCAAGATCTAGAATGACCCAATATTTTGTTATAAATAGGAGGGTTTTTCCTACCATTCCTCACCTTTTGTTGCCTATTAGATCACTCTGGATCTAAACTCTTGGTTTGACTTTGAGCCATTATCATTGTCATATTTTCCATTATTTGCTGTGTGAGCTCCCTTTGAGTTCTATCTTTATCTGGGTTTTCTACACCAACAGGAGAGAGAAATGCTAGATCTGAAGTGCTGAGGACTTCCAAGAACCCATCCCATTGAGGAGAATTGGAAACACCTTCTTGTTTTCCTCCCAGGTGCCCTTAATACAAAAATTATTTCAAAAAAATATTGTTCTTGTCTTGTCTATTGGATGTATGGAGCAAAACCTTATTTTTACTGCTTAATGTCTCTTTATGCATAGATCTGGTTTTTTGCAGCACTTGTCTTGATCAACTAACTGCAGATCTGAAGATATTGGCAGTCATATTTGATGTTAGGGATATAAGTTATGCGTAGCTAAAGTGCTATTTTTTCTTACACTTCGACAAAATATTCATACTAATCACTATTTCCCTCGTACGCACCCATGTCTTCCATGGCTAGTGGGTTA
>JAXQQM020075790.1:0-132721 GCA_034641835.2 Pinus albicaulis | reverse complement strand
TAAAACCCGTGTGGAGTCGCCATTTGTTAGTATGAATTCTTCGTCGAAGTGTACGAAAAAGAACCACTTTAGCCACGCATAACTAATAGCCCTAACAACAATAATGGCTGCAAAACATCTTCAGATCTGCAATTAGTAGTTAAAGTGCTGCAACAAACAGATCTATAAATGGAAAGATATTAAGCAGTAAAGTAAAGAGTTTGCTCCATGCATCCAACAGACAAGACAAGAACACCATTTTTGAATGAATTTTTATATTACAGGGCACCTGGGAGGAAACAAGAAGGTGTATCCAGATCTCCTCAATGGGATGGGTTCTTTGTAGTCCTCAGCACTTCAGATCTAAGCTTTCTCTCTCTTGTAGATGTAGAAAAACCTAATGTAGAAGGTAGAGCTCAATGGGAGCAAAATGGCAGAAATGAGACCAAGTGTATAGATCCAGAGTGATCTAATATGCAACAAAAGGTGAGGAATGAAGGGGAAAACCCTCCTATTTATAACAAAATATTGGGTCATTCTAGATCTTGGTGCATGATTAAAATAATGTTAACCAAATCTAGATCCACCTCTATGGAATATTTTATTATTATTTGTTGGAGGGAAAGGGTGTTTGACTCGGGTCAAATCCCTTGATTAGTGAAAAATAAATAAATAAATGATTTATTTATCTTTTTAAGGAAGTGGTTGGGATATAATCAAATAAATAATGATTTATTTGATTAATGGTGGTTGATTTTGTCATATTTAACAAGGAATATTATTAAATAATTATTCCTAGAAAATAATAAGATAACTATGGGTTTATCTCATTAATTTCTTTGTTTTTGGGTTAAACATGACTGGGAATAATAATTAAATTATGGTTTAATTAATTATTCCTTTTGGGGTTTCCTAATTAACATAGTGAAAGCAGTTTTACTTGGGGTAAAACTGGTCTTATATGGTGTACTTGGGTCCATCTAATGATGAAAGGTTAGATGACCAAAAAATGGTGTAAACAACGAGTGAATTGATCAAACCCGAGCTAACCTCCTCGGGGCTTATATATATATATATATATATATATATATATATATATATATATATATATATATATATATATATATATATATATATATATATATATATATATATATATATATATATATATATATATATATATATATTAAGTCCCAAGGGTTAGCGCATATCTATTATAATTCCATGTCATTGACTGGATCTAAAAAACACCATGGGAAAAAAACAGCATGCCCAAAACCATGTGCGAAAATAATATAACATATACCCAACACAAATATAGTATATCCTCACACTAATTCATAGCACAATGGAATTTAAGTAGTCATTAAGGAAACCCATGCTAGAAATCCACTTGTCATACCCAAGGCATTTTACACTTATAGCAATAATTTCCTCACGTAATTAATGTCATTACCATGACGTTTCCTTAATAAATTTACTACAACAAACTCTCTATTTATCAATCCTTATAAAATTATACCATTGTTTAAAATTTTCCTCGTAGAGTCACTTTTCACCATACTTTAAGTGTTGATAGAAAAACTCCATTGTTTTTAGCTTGAATTTAATAGTTTCATCTACTCTAAAATGTGGGTGTTTCCCATGTAAAAAAACTTGATAATGTAAGGATCATTGCTATAAACCCTAAAGTAGTAATAATTTTCTAAGAAGTTGAATGGATGGCTTACTTTGTGAGGCTCAAGAAGGGGAATAGGATGGCCACAACGAAATTTGTGTATGTGTCTAAGAAATAAGCAATGATAGTAAGACAAAGTGAGATATAGGCATATGAGGAAAGGATAGCTAGGGTAATTGGCTTGCCAAAAACTAGTGATTGATGGTTATAGAGGAACTACAACGAAAATTTCCTAGGAGGAATCTCTAAAAAATGGAGAAACTATGCAAAGAAATGACAAAGGGACCCAAAAAATGTCTCTTCCTTAACCTTGGGAAGAGGTGGCTATAGGTATCTAGAATCTCATTCCATAGTGTTGAAGCCTAGAAGATCTCTGCTTCAAACATCGGGGAAAACCACCCGGTCGGGACCTTAAGACAGCTCCTTTTCCGTTTGGTGTGGTGGCTCCGACTGGATTTAAAGGACCAGTTTCCTTGTAACTAAATGGATTGGATTGGATTGGTGGAAATGGGACTAAACTAACTGAAATAAAACTATCTAATTTAAGCTAAATACTGATAAGGAAACTCTAATACTAACCCGGGTAGCTATATGTGAATACAACTTAAGATTGTTTCAATTCAACAATAACCATGAAAATGTATTATTAATTAAATTGAAATATGCAGAAACAAATAAAGATGACTCTGTTTAAGAAATTAAACAGAGTTATATAAACATATTGCATTCATCATTGTATACCATTTACATGTAACTATGAAAAATAACGTTTCAATTATACTCAGAAATGATATATAAAAGGAAGCATTGTGAAAACCAATATACATATAAATGATAGCAATTTTAAAATGAATATCATAAAACAAAAGAGATCAACAGTAAACAGATAGAAATACCTTGCTCATCTTGATGACTTCAAATGTAATCTGATACTCTATCCAGTAATTATAATGCAAAACCAAATTCCAAGGTACATAAATGCAACACTTCAAAGATAATTCCGCATGAAAATCACCAGATGTGATCCTTTTCAAAAAATATATAAGACAATGGAGTATAGAAATGCAATCTCCAAGTCCAAAAATATTAAGATCCAGGACCCCTCTCTAAATGCATGAGAGGGGTTTAAATACTACTTAACTAACTCTAAAAATAGTTTATTACAAAAAATAAGGATTCGGTTCAATGATCGTCCTTTTCCTAGGCTAACATACAGTGAAATTAAAACTAAATCTATCTATCTATGAACTTGATCTTTTCTCTTGCAGGCATCTAGCATAGTTTTGAGAAGATGCGGTTGACCGACTTTAGAATTCAGTTGTCCTGAAAAGACAGAGTCGGCAAGCGTAGGAGCAATCTTCTCTGTTGCATTGATGATACAATTGAGTGCACTGTGCTGACTGTGTGGCTTCACCAAGTACATCCAGTATGAGTCCCAATTCAATCTTGTCAGCCCTTGGATGGATTTTGCTCTTTCTTCTGCCTTTTTCCTCCATTCTGCTTGCAATTGATTTGCCTGTGGGAGATAACCTGGAACAGTTTCAGAAATCAAGTTAGCTTTGTGTAAATTGTCATTTACACAATCAGTGAGAGTGTTTTCTGCTGTAGATGCCTCCTCTGCTGCCCTTTCTGCCCTTCTGATTTGTGCATCCCAATTATTAAACAGTATTTCTTTATGGTTCTCGTTAATGATGGGTGCACCAGCTTTTCTGCCTTCTTCTGTATTTTGCCATGCTAGATAATCATTGATCTTTTCATTAATCAAATCATAATCATTTCGTAAATCTACAACATGATTTGTGATTTTATCGCTTTCTTGGCACAAAGAATTCCATTGCAATATTTTTTGGCAGAAAACTTCCTCTTGTTGCAGTAGTTGATTGTTCAAAGAGATGGTTTCTGAAATGAATTCTAGAAGCTTAGGATCATCCTTATGTTGTTCTTGGATTTCTTGAAGTTTTTGTTGTAACTCTTCAAGTTTTAATTGTGCTTCCTTATTCGCCTGTACCTGTTGCAATTGCTGTTACAGAGCCTTTATCTGTTCTTCTTTTTCATCCAACAAAAGTTGTATCTCAACTGCTTTGTCAATTGTTGCAGAAGCATAAGCTCCTGTTATTTGAGATAACTTAGCGAGATTATGAGTGGGCTCTGTGGCAGGATCTTTCCACAAAACATCTACTTGTTCTGGTTCAGTAGCAATTGCACTTTCTATTTTTCTCTTTTTCCTTTGTCTCTTTACTACTGCTTTGTATTTTGGGCTATAAAATACATCCAGAGGAGGAATGTCTTCTACATTAAGTACAATTTCAGAGGAGGGTGTGATTGGTATGTGTTCTGTTACTGCGGCTGTGCTGCTTGTTCCTGTGTTCAAAACTTTGGTTGTCTGGATAGGGGTTTGTACATTATGTCCTTCTACATTAATCAATTGATTAAAGGTTTCCCATTGTTTATCTAACTCAATGGTGACTAGCTGTTGTTGTACATTAGGTGGAGGAGGATTTGTTTGTTGAGAAGTCAAAATTTGCTGTTGAGTAAGCTCTTTAGATTGTGCAGAATCTTTAATGGATTCTTCCATTTTATCTTCCTTTTCTTTGGATGTATTGGAGTGTTCAGAATCTCTGTCAGATTTTGATTTGGATTTACCTGTGCTTGAACTGCTGTTAAGACTAACACTAGGAGTTTGCTCCCTTGCGGGCTCTAAGCGTAGATTATCCAAAGGAATAGGAATTAGTCTCCTTTCTCTGTACAACTTGAATTCCTGAAAATCCCTGGAGATAGCTGCTCTTTAGCTGAATTCAAAACCTCTTTGAATGAATTTCTTGCCTGGAACATATCATCAAAAAGATCTTGCTCCTCGACAAATTCCCTTACTTTGATTGCATTGGTAAAATTCTTAACAATATCATTTTGGTCAAATAACCTTCTTGAGAATTTGAATAGCTGTAGGCATGTAACGTTGCTTATCTCGTGAAATGCATGACCAATATCCAATAGTGAAAATGTTCCACATTTTATGGGAAATTGTGGCCAAATGCCCTTTTTCTTGTCTTTTAAATCTTTTGTCATACCTCCCTGGCCACAGGTCTGATAAGCAATTTCCCGAGCTACAAGCCTATCTGGAACATATAGGGGTAACACATGGGGAGAAGCATAACTTCCAAAAACCCTAATATAAGTGAACAATTCTTCTCCAAACCATCTTGCGACGGGGAGAATATCAACCTCTGTTTCTGAGGATAACCTCGGGGCATCCTTATTATACAATGTTCTGTACAATGGCAACATTATTCCATGGCAAATTTGGTAAAAATGGGGAACAAACTCAGACTCCCATAGTTCTTTATAGTACACATGAATGGGCAAAGGGTCGTGGATAGTCCATTTCCAGCCCATTATAGGGAATTTAGAGACATAGCAGATGGCGTCCATAACATAAGCAGATAAATAAAAAGGCGGATAAACCCGCTGGGAAACATTTCGTTTAGACCGGTATTGAAAAATAGCAGTGGTGAGATTATCAGATAGGATTTTGGCGCAATCTACAATTGTAGAATTAACAGTCGCATTCAACAAGGGAAGCCATTCGGGTAAGATCATATTTATGTCAGGCTTTCCAAAAAGCCTGCATAACATGGCAGCAGTAAAACAATAAGGAGAGGTAAGTGAACCCGTGTTGTACATACCTTGTTTGTTCTTCTTCAATGGTTCACTTCTTTTGGTCCACTCCTTTGTGCATTCTGCCAAATTTGAGTGTTCTTTGGAAAAATCTTCCATAAATTGCTTGTTGAAAGTTGCCTGAGGTTCTAGCAGCTTATACATTAATCTCAGATCTTCTACGGTGAATGACCCAATTAGCTCTTCAGATGGAGTTCTGAATTGTCTGTCTGAAATATCTGTGCTATCCAGAACCCATCTCACCATGTCTGTATATGGGAGAATCCTTGGCCTTGCTGCTATTCTATGCAGGAATGAGCAAGCCAAGTCTCTAAGGGTTGCTTCAGACGTATCCTTTGAACCTGCTGTAGCTGCAACTTTTATCACCACAGGGTTTTCATCTTCTAACAGTTTATACATTCCCTCCCAAGTGGATATACCGGCGTCCTTGTTACAGGCGGTGTCTGCGTATAGCGAAGCCATTTCTTTGTTCTCAGAACTTGAGCTCTTCTCCTTCTTACCCATAGTGTTTAGCGGAAGCTTTGTATAGTGTTCTGCTCCTTCGTGCCTGCGTTTTACGAATAAATGAGAGTAATGATATAAGATAGGTGATGAGACTGTTTTGAATGTGAAAGCGGATGAAATATAATATTTAAATTGTGAAACGACTTTCAATCTAAACACAATCTCTTTTCACATTAATAATCAATCCAATCATTTAATATAATCATTAAAGCGCATAACGGACTTGACATATGGAAAGATTACCTTGGGATAGCGCGCCTACATGAATCTGCGACATTGTGATCTGCGATTTGCTGCGCAATATCGCAATATCGCAATGTCGCAATATCGCAAAATGAAGTCATCGCAGTCATACAAATAGCGCAAAAGTGGAAATTGCGCAATAGCGCAAAAGCGCATATCGCAAACGCGCAAAATCGCAAAATCGCAGAATCACAAAAAGCGCAAAATCGCAAAAGCGCAGAATTGATAAGAGCGCAAAAGATTTGTATTAATCATTTCTGTTTTCTGCGCTATGCGATCTGCGATCAATGCGTTTTATATATACTATTTTGTTATGGATGCGCTATCTTGTTTCAAGAGCAATTTTATTACAATCTATCATAAACTTAAGTGTTTCTAAATATTCTTTCTAAGGGATTTCTATAAGTTTATGATAGAAAGTTTTATTTGAAAGGCAAACAAATCCTAATTGATTTTTTTTTTTGGATTTTTAACTAAGGGTCCAGATTTATTTAGTATTATTACTAATACTAAAATAAAAAAAGGGGGGTTGTTGCTGGTCACAACACATAGGAAGGGAGGAAAAATATGGTGTTTTGATACCATTTCAAGTTGACAAGTTATCTATGACATCATAAAATTATCAATATTCCATACTTCTTGTTGAAGACCCTAGATTTAATGAACTTAATGGTTAAAGAGGCTAAAAACCTTAGGAAACCTCTCTCATGATGGATTAATCTAGATAGTTTTCAAATATGCATTGAGAGAGGCAGGGTTACAGAGAACGTTTAAAGGATTTAATATTTTCCTATATATAGTATTGTAGGAAATTATTATAGTTTGAAATTTCATACATATAGTCTTGTAGTCAGTTGTTATAGTTTGAAATTTCATACATATAGAATGTAAGAAAATATTCAATATAAAATATGTAATTTACTATAAAAATTGGTAAATTTTTGGTGAATATCATCCATTTAATCACATATATGTAAAAGGTAGGAAATTTTTTAACCAAATTGACGCATATTTTTTTTAGAAAATGTCCAAAAAATAGCCCATTTGCAAAATTTCGCCCCTAAAATTTTCCCTAGGTATAATTGGAGTACATTCATTGGGTTGATGCAATTATGAGATATGGTAAAAGGTGGTAGATGTTGAGTGCCATTTTTTTACTTATTTCCTACATCTGTTTCCCTCATTTTTACCTTGTGACTTCAAACTTTGGGACTACCTTTGCCTTTTTCCCTTATTTTCTATCTTAAACAGTGGTGTTTTACCTTATTTCATTATCTTGTCATTTCATTGATTATTATGATGTATCATTTCCTTTTTTTGGCTAACTGGGATGAATATTGGAAGAAGTTCTCTGGTCTTTTATTGTCCTTCCAAATGTTATTCTTAGCACAAATATCTAAAGCATGAGGCGTACAGAAGCAGTTGAAAGTGTGTTGTTACACTACAATGTTGTTACATCACGGTGCTGTTACAGATCAGTTATTACAAATTGATGTTACAGTTGTATCGATGATTGGATATCGTCAACTTCCGAATGTCGACTTGTCCTCAATTTTTGTTATGCTACAACTGTCATTTTCACGACAGCTGTAGAAATCATTACATATTATATTTTAGGATGACGGGTTTTAGGAAATTTTGATTGTAATCCATATTCTCCCAGTCAAACTTTTTATTAAGGAATTGGTTGTAACTATATGTATCTTATTTTGATCAACATGAGAATCGTAAGATTCTCATGAATGATTCGTTCCTTGTTTTTCTGAACATGTAACCATTATATAACTATCGACCCTTGAGGTTAGGGGGTTGGCAGAGAAAAGTATCACTTTTGGCTCTACAATTTTGGTTACATTAATACAAAGATATCACGTTGTTGTTGTTACATGCATTTTCTGGTTTAATTTCCATTTAGTTTCTATCTCTTCATGTGCCCTACAAGGGAGGAAGGGCCCTCCTCTTTAGCAGGGACTGTAGTGGTTAAATTAGTTGTACCATATTTCTTATTTACTTTGCATATTGGTAGAAGTGATGTTGTTGTTGTTTTGGCTGTAAGTAGATCTGCTTCAGTTTCGATATTATTATGTTGTTACACAGATGTGGTTAGAAATACCAACTAGTGTAATTATTGTGAGGCACGCTAGTTACTGTTTAATTGAGGCATGATTACATTGTTGTATATTGTTTTTATTCCTGCACGAGTGTTAAGTTTCAGCAATAAATTCATCGACGATTCTTCTTTATTTGATTTCTTCTGGTTTGATGTATCGGCACAGACAGTGCAACTGTCATTGAGATAAAAGACGTCCCTAGATTGATAATTTATGTGTACCGTCTTAGTCATTTAATAGTGATTAATATAGTCCAACATTTTGGCGTCGTTTCCGGGGATGGCAGCGACGATTCTTCTTTATTTGATTTCTTCTAGTTTGATGTACCTGCAAAGACAATGCAATTGTCATTGAGATAAAATACGTCCCTGGTTTGATAATTTATGTGTACTGTCTTAGTCATTTAATAGTGATTAATACAATCCAACTGTAGAGGCTATGGAACTGGTCATAATTGTTGGAATTACTACGAGGGGGTTGAATCGGTATTTCTTAGATTTTTACAATTAGTTAGTTTATTTTCTTAACCATTCAGAGAATTAAGATAAAAAAAAATTCATCGTATCAAATAGAAAGTACACAAAGGATTTTATCCAAACAATTTTTTAATTATGTATGGTTACATACACATTTACTAGCTTAAATGGAAGGAAGTGAAATACTCCCCAAGCCTGAAGATGTTTGCAGATGAAGTCTGCAAGAGTATTCAACCTCCCTTATAATCAACCAATGCACCCACTACTACCACGACCACCAGCGACCACTGTTGCAACCACTGTCCATTTTTTTCACTTCACTTCTACTATAATCCATTGCTTCTGTGTGCTCCTATCTTTGTTGTTGTCACTTTTACCACCACTTCTTCCACTGCTTCCAACTGCTACTAATATTGTTTTTTTTGCACTTGTCATTGTTCAATATCATGCCACTATTGTCATACTTCCATACATATATATGTTGAGTTTATTGCTCATTGTATTATAGCAAGGTCACAATCACTTATTTCTATTATGTGCTAAAATCATCTCTGTGTCATATAAGATAACTGTCTCTTTTCACTACCAAATAAATACCAACATTATTCATCATTGTCATAAGTCCAAACATCTTTTTCATATGCATCCATTGTTTTCCGCTACTTTAAGGTCACAAGGTTATTGCATCCATGCCACTGATATGTCATACTATCAAAGAGCCATACTAAAAATCATATTGTCTCATTACTATCCAATCATTGTCTCAATCACAACATATTGTCGTAACATATTGTCGTGGGCCTCATCACATAAAATACTTATTATTAAAAATAGTCAATTATAAACATAATAAATAGAGTTTTATATAAAAATTCCTGAAGACATATACAACGTTGTTGTCACTAACATTAATTTGTGTTACCAATGTTGTCATTATCATTGTCAAGGAAAGATTTTTACAACATTATCATTATCTCCTTGTCTCACTGTACCATACATGACTGCTATACAAGATTAATGTCATGTAAAAGGGGTTTCTGCCGCAATCATTGTACATCAAGGATTAGTAGTATTTCCACCATCTTTATTTCATTCATCAAGAATCTAACAATTTTTATATTTTCACCCTAATATCAAGAAAACTCATAATTGTCATATGTTGAAGCATCACTACTCTACTTCCAAACAGTCATGATTTATACATCATTGTCACAAGCCATGCCTGGATCAAGTCATTACATTGAAATCTCTACTCCATTATGTCCTTTTAAATGTATTAATACCAACACTTGGTGAACAAGATATTCAGATATGTGATTCTTATATGACTTTCTTTTATATTCCAATATTTTAGGAAAAATTACACGAGATCTTACTAGGACTGACAAGGTTCTTAGGAGGATAAGGCTACCAAGTTACCTGAACGTATTCCACCTCAATCCTTCTAGAAGCATGATGAGATTAAAAAGGTCACAATATGAATAAGTTCAACTCACAATATCTATGGTTAGGTTCTCAAGGATGAGAACTAAGGAAACAAGTCCAACATCAAATTACACAGTGAATGCAACTGTTGCTAAAAAAAACTTTGTAAGTGCGAGCCTCTAAAATAGATCATGAACTATAGATATTTGTGGTATTTATCCATATCATATAACCTACAAACATTTAAATAATGAATCCAAATGGCCTTAAATATCATATCATGCACTCAGAGAAAAGTGTCAATTGGGTCGCAGGGATTAGCCCTACAAGTACTTCAAAATCCTCCACAAAATTGTCTCTCCAAGAACCATAAAAATTTAAATATGTATGTTGAAATAATTCTATTCATCCATTTGCAAAGGTAATACATGATCAAACATGATCCGCAGGTGTCGCAAAAATAGAAGCAACATAACTTCATAAGGGACTGCAAATAGATTCAGGTATATTCTTCTACTTGGTTGGTTTCTTCAAACAAACCATAGAGGTAACATTCCTTTTCTACTTAGAACAATTATATAACTTCCTTCGACCTTATTTACATGAAAATATGCCTCAAAAAAACGTTACTATAACCATGGGATTAGGTCAAAATATTAGGTCGAGGTATTTTAACAAGGTTAGTGCTTGGTTTACTTCAAAGTTTGTCAAACAACCATTCTTTGTTGATCTAGGTTTTCATGTGCATTATTTTAGCCCTCATAATTGAATGCAAGAGAGAATAATTACACACCTTCACAAACCCTTATGCACCGATAATTTTCTGACCATATGTGTTTGTGATGTTGTCTTAACAAGGGCTGAAACCACTGAAAACAAGCATGCTACAGATCATGATAATTTTACTTAGTATTCAAAACATAAAAGGAGGATTGAACAAATACTGCAATAAATTTCATTCAAAATTCTACATAGAATGACTTATCTGTGACATGTAATAAAATTAAAGCAATCCCGACAAAAATCATTACATACCTTCATTTCTTTTCTCCTCGATCCAACAATGCTCCATATGACTGAGTTTACATACATAGATATTTAGTTACTTGGATGCTCTCAATGAGTAACCATACTCCTCTTATATAGGAGATGAATATAAATTTTAAGGGTAGGATGGCCTATTCCTTTTGGAGGGTAAAACTTAATTTTAAATTTTAAATTTTGAGCCCAAAATTATGAAGCTGACTCAAAGGAGGGAAGACCAAACATTGAATTTTGGTGTTAATAATACGCCTGAATTTGATATAGGTTTTAATTTAAATTTGATCCCTTAATTTTAAATATAATTTGATCCCTTCAAATTTGTATGGAGCCAAACTATTATCATAATTCAACCTTAATTTTTGGATTCCCTTCAATGAAAATTTGGTCATACAATTTTAAAGAATATTTTCCAAACTGCCACATCATCTCAATAAGAAATCCTTCTTAACTCAGAGAATGCAATGTTTCCATATATTCTATTCTTTTGGGTCATTTGAACAAACAGTAATGTGATTCCACCTCAACATCCCTTGGGGTTTTATATCTCAAATTTGGTTTGCAACTTTGACCAAGCATATCTCTCTAACCATGAGGCTGCTCGAGACACTCCAAATATAAATGGAATTACCATGATGAGGAGAATACACTGGAAAGGGCCTTCAAGGAAAACTTGGTGATATTATACTTCAAAAACCTCCAACAAGAGCAGGGTATATGCATCGACTAGGAAATCCAATCCCTATATCTAGGGTTTCTTCAGGCTACATTATCCTTGACATCATCAAGTTTTAGCATTTAAGTCATCCTACATCATCATCATTACATGTATCATAGAAATAATCTCCAACTATAGTTGACATCAATGACGATATCTACATCTTGCACCTACACCGACTTTGACATCAATGACAAAATTCTCAACAATCTCCCCCTTTATCATTGATGTCAACACAACTAACAAGAAAAGGCATGTCGTATCCTGCAATTCTCTCTCTCTCCCTTGATTCTTCCAAGGTTCTCTCCCCTTCTGAAATCAATGGAAAATGGTAGCTGACACATCCTTGATGATATCTCCAACTGATATGGCTCCCCCTGACAATATGCATACCTGCTGCATCATCTTTACAATATCCCCTTGTCTCCATATATTGTATCTTCCAATTGTGAAATAATTCATTATGAAACATGTTTTCTCTGCCAAACCCTGGTGGTTTTTCTTCCTTCCAGGTGAATGACCTTCCTTCTTGAATCTCTGGAGTCCACTTCAAGCCATTTCTACAATATCGTGCAAAATGGAAAAAATTATGGCATAATTAGCACTCTACATCTGGTCTCAATAATGGAGCAAAGTTGTTGTAACTTATATTATCATAGGCATATGGGACTCTGTCTTGTCTTCTAGAAAATATGCTTCTAGGGCTTTGATAAAACCATCTATCAATATTCTTGCTATATCCCCTACAATCTAAAACTCTGTGTCCATAGTTAGAACATGCATAACAATAACCTTAAAATGTGCCTATGTACTTGGGTTTATATGGTGAAGATTTGTTGATGTTGTCTCACCCTTGAGAATATCTCTGCTACTCTCCACTTCTAAATGCTCTATTATAATTTGGTGTCTTGAATGGATCATCTTGATTTCTTGAGGAATTTGTCTTCCAGCTTCCAGTGCTGGTTTATTTGTGTAATACCTTTACTTTGGGCTTCTCTTAATTTTTGGCATATGACTTATTTTTTTCCTTTACAAGTGGCTTATCTTCATCTTTGGGGTGATGCTTCTCTTTATGAAGCTTCTTTTCAACTTTGACAAGTGGCTTCTCTTAATCTTTGGAGTGAGGATTCTCTTCACGAGGATCATTTTCATCTTCATCATGTGACATTTCTTCTTCTTTTAATTCTTCATTATTGTAGCATGAGGACTTGCCAACATATCCAAGACTTGTGAGCTTCTCAATTTTTTATCTAGCTTGTAAAAATTTTCTCTCAAGATGACAATTTCCTGCTCATGGTTTATGCCATCTTCTTCCTTCTACTTCATTTGAATTCTTAAGACATCCTCAGTCATTTTGGCTTATTAAAGTTCCCTCTTCAAGGAGGTGATTTTATTTCCAAGTTCTTTATCCTGCTTGTTACATTTAATTGGTTTCTCCTTTTATTTTAGATGACTTGTCAGGGAGCTTTCTCTCTTTCTTTCCTCTTCCAACATGCTTTTGAGATGCTCCACTTGATTCTTTTATTCATCAATTTCTTGATCCTTTCCTGATTTTTGTAGTTCTTTAATTTGAAGTTCAATTTTGTTGATATAAACTATGGAAAATCTCCAACTATCGTAATACTTTTTCTTCTCGGCCTTCAGGTCTTCATGTTATCTATAAAGAATATTGAACATTATCGTGGTCCTATCCTTTTCTAGTGTCATTTATCAAAGCTTGTCTTTGAGGGAATTAAAATATTCTTCAAGGTAGCTAGCCATATTATCTTCAAACACAGGTTCCACCAATCAATATAAATGTTATAGATCTTCCTTTAAGCGGTTAAGCTTTCAATGAGGGATTGACTCTGATACCAATTGTTACAAATACCGAGAGGCGAGTGAATGAATATTTCTTAGATTTTTGCAGTTGGTTATTTTATTTTCTTAAACATTTAGTTTTGAGATTCAACAAGATGATGAGCTTAGTGAAAAGAGTCGCCTTCACTAAGTGGGCCCGCAGGCTATTTTTGGCGCAAGTCTATTTTTAGACTATGTCTATTTTTAGACATGATGATCATATTTCAGAAGTTGCAGGATGCTATTTGTGGATGGTTGATCAAGTTGGAAAAATAGATGAAACTATATTTTTAGAATATTTGGCGAAGTCTATTTATAGCTCCCTGATCTAAAAATAGATGCATGTCGATTATTATTAGCTCTTAATAATAATCAGACTCTAAACAGCAACTTATTCTCTTGGAGCACTTCAGTTTAGTGCACAGATGTGGCACATCAGCTGATAGAAGGAATTACGCTATTCCTAAGGGTTTACTGGAGCTAATGCATGGAGGACTCAGTTATAACTCAAGTGGCAGAGTTATGACACAGTTGGAAGAAGTAGTTATGGAGTTGTCTTTAGTTTAACTCAGTTAGACTCAGTTGAGCTAGTTGTATCTAGTCTAACTGATTGATACACTAGTGAGAGTGGAGTGAATTAATTAGTTAATTAATTCATAAATAACAACTCATTAATCAACTCAAGAATACATCAAATACGGTACATGGCCGGTTTCGGTGGAGACAGTGGAGAGATAGGTGAAGGGGCAAGATAGACTATAAATTTGTGACTATAGTGATGCGCGATTGCATCACACACTTAGTAGAGATGCCAATGAGGATTGCACGGTCAAGTATGGAGTAATTTGAATTCATTCGAGAGCTATTCTTCGACGAGTTTTGCGCGATTGGAGCCAAACCTAAAGTGCAGATCCGGTGCATGGATTTAGGGGTGGGCCTTATTAGTGTGTTTCTTGATTATGTTGTACTGAGAGCTGTGATAAGCTTTGTATGCTTGTATGAGATTTTCATATGATCTCCATGTTACATAATATATAGTTGGGGTTTTCAGCTTCGGGCTTTCCTGGTTAAAAACTGTGTTATGTGCGATTGAATATTTTTGTTTATGCTTCACATGTGTGTGCAATTAATTTTTCTGCAAAAGATTAACAAGTGGAATAGATTCAGTATCTTGCATAAAGTTAAATAGTGTGAGATGAGGTGGATTTTGTACATATTCATGCTTAGTGCATATAATTTCTACATGGTATTGGAGCATTGTTGATTGAAGATTTCAATTGTGAAGTGAGTTTGTGCTGGTGGACAATTCGAATTTGCTACAGAAGATTCTTGGTGCAGAAATCGAGTATACATTGAAATGTCTTTCAACGGGTTGAGATTGGAGTATGCCCTTTATGGGAGCTTGAATTACATATCCTGGAAGGACAGGATGGAGGTGGTGTTGGAGGATAATGGGTTGAAGGAGTTCATTGATAGCGATGTTTCTAAGCCGGGATCTAGCGATGCTGCATTACTTGATGCATGGAAAAATAAGACTGCAAAGACGAGGAGGATTCTGTTGGAAGGTGTGAAGGACCATATTGTTTCTAGCCTTCATGGGAAAGCCACTCCATTCTTAATGTGGAAGGCTTTGACAAACTTTTTCCAAAGCAGAAGTGACCAGAGGAAGTTGGTGATTAAAGATAAGCTCAGAAAAATAAAAATGGAGAAAGGCAACAGTATTCCAAAATACCTCACGAAGTTTTTCCACTACAAGGATGAGATGGGAAGTGTGGGGGTTACTATTGATGAAGAATACTTGGCGATCTTGGCTCTCCTTGGACTTTCGAAGAGTTGTCATAGCTACGAAGACTCTGTCAATGGACGGGAGAAACTGCCGGGATGGGAGCGACTTTGGTCGGATCTTGTGCAGGAGGAGATAAGGCGGGGTACTAGGGATGGATCTTCATAGAAGAATGAAGATGAATAGAATTTCTCTTTGGTTGCCAAAGCAAGGAAAGGGAAGGGGAAGAAAAATCCTTCAAAATCTGGTGCTAAAGGCAAGAAGCAGGATTTGTCCAAAGTGAAGTGTTTTCACTGTCACGAGCATGGAAATTTCGCCACTAACTATCCACAGAAGAAGAAGAATAAGCAGGTTGCTAGATCTACAGCTGGAGAGGCCTTAGCCTCGCAATTTGAGCTGGATTTTTCCTTGATTTCATGCTTGGTTTCAAGCTGCATGGGATCGGTGTGGTATCTTGACAGTGGTGCGTCTTTCCATATGCCGGGAGACAAAGAGTTGTTTAGTGACTTGGTGGAGAAGGACCTCCAGATGCATATAGAGATGGGTGATGATGGTTGGTATAGTGCGACTGGCATTGGGACCATTACCTTTGAGAGGGATTCCGGTAATCCATTCTTGTTGAAGAATGTCATGCATGTTCCAGGTTTGAAGAAGAACTTGGTCTCGGTCACAATGCTGGAAGACAAGGGTTATGATGTTGTTTTCAATGAGGGAAAAGCCTTACTTCGACATAAAAAAATAGGTAAAACCAAGAAGATAGGGGTTCAAATTAAGAATCTATACAAGCTAGAGGTAGATGGTTGCACTGCAATGGTGGGCAAAGCAGAAGAAGTGGTGAGCCGAGATGAGGGCGAATTATGGCACAGGAGATTGGGCCATCTTCACCATGGCGCTTTGAATATTTTGCTGCAAATTTCTACTGGACTTCCCAAGGGTACTCTTGCATAGTAATATCAGTGCAAAGGATGTACCATGGGTGAGTTTGTAAAGACCACCTTTCATGAGAAGGAGAACCGTGCTTCGGTGATCCTAGAGAGAATTCACACAGACGTGTGTGGACCATTCTCGGTTGCTTCAACAGCAAGACACGGGTATTATGTGATATTTGTTGATGATTATTCTCGTATATGTTGGATCTTCTTCATGCAGAAGAAGAGTGAAACGTTCTCAAAGTTCTGTGAGTTCAATGCATTGGTGGAGAAGGATTCGGGGAAGCAGGTGAAAGCTCTAAGGAGTGATAATGGTGGTGAATACATCTTAGGCGAATTCAAAGACTTCTATAGCAAAGAAGGAATTCGAAGAGAACTCATAGAGCCTCATAACCCATAGCAGAATGGGGTCGCGGAGAGAGAGAACAGAATGATCGTGGGTGCTGCACGAGCGATGCTGCATGACCAGGGCCTACCGATGCACTTGTGGGCAGAAGCATGCAAAACTACGGTTTATGTGCAAAACCGTTGTCCTCATAGAGTACTTGGCATGAGCACACTGGAAGAAGCATTTTCTGGTAAGAAGCCTGATATTTCTCATTTGAAGATTTTTGGCTCACCTGTTTACATTCATGTGACAAAGGACACCAGAAAGAATTTGGAGCCGACTGCAGAAGTTGAGATATTTTTGGGGTACACAGAAACACCCCATAACTATCGTGTGTATTTTCCAGACATTCGGATGACTGTTGTGCGACGGGATATAAAATTCAATGAGGTGAAAGCCATGAATTTGTCGCTTGAGAGGGAGCTACACTTGCATGCAGAAGAGGAACTTCTCGTTCTCAAAGATGAGCCTCTGGATGTGGATTAGCCATATGAGGAGATTCATGGAGTGGAGGATTCCACTCATGCAAAACCAAACATCAGACAAGGAAGAAAGCGTACCACAGAAGCTGAGAGACTGAAGCTTGATGCGGCACATAATGTAGGAGTCCCTACATCACAACGCAGACATAGACAGTCACCTAACCGATATACTAGATACATGGCTCTTATGAGAAAGTGTATTGTGACAGAGCCATCTTCTTTTGAAGAAGCAGTGTAGGAGCCCACATGTGTAGATGCCATGGTGGAGGATTATGACTCCATTGTCAGAAACAGCGCTTGGGAGATTGTTCCAAGGCCGGTGGGAAAATCAGTTGTAGGATCAAGATTTATCTACAAGGTAAAGCAAGCTGCTAATGGGAGCATCGAGAAGTATAAGGCAAGATTTGTTGCCCGGGGCTTCTCACAGATCGAGGGTATTGACTATGAAGAAAACTTTGCACCTGTTGCACGGTATTCTTCCATACGGACCCTCCTTTCTCTCTCAGTGTAGATGGGTTGGCACATTCATCAGATGGATGTGAAGATTGTGTTCCTTAATGGGATCATTGAGGAAGAGGTGTACATTGAGCAGCCTGAAGGATTTGAGATCTTCAATAGCGAGTTGCATATGCGCATGCTCAAAAGAGCATTGTATGGGCTGAAACAAGCACCCCGTGCTTGGTACACTCATATCGATAGCTATTTCACTAGAATTGACTTCACCAAGAGTGAGGCGGATGCAAACCTGTACCAGATTGTGGTTGAGGATAAGCTTTTAATCATTGTACTTTATGTTGATGATTTAATACTAATAGGTGATGAGCAATTGATACATTCATGCAAGGCAGATCTTGCAAAGGAGTTTGAGATGAAGGATTTGGGCCTCCTTCATTATTTCCTTGGATTGGAAATATGGCAGCAGGAAGGTGAACTATTTGTGTCTCAAGGCAAGTATGCCAGAGAGATACTCTAGAAGTTTCACATGCAAGGCTGCAAGCCTATCGACACTCCTCTTCCAGGAAATTGGAAGAAAGAGGATGCTACATCGGCAGAGGTAGTGGATGCCACTGTTTAAAGACAGTTGGTGGGTTCGCTCATGTATTTAGTCAATACAAAACCGGACATATGCTATGCAGTGAACCAGCTTTCACAAGCGATCATTAAGCCTACCAAGCTCTTTTGGAAGGCAGGCAAGCATGTTTTGAGATATCTCAGGGGCACATCTGAGTATGGTTTATGGTACAGACAGACGGATGAGGTGAAGTTGCATGGCTTCATGGATGCAGATTGGGTAGGAAGCCCAACAGACAAAAAGAGCACATCAGGAGGGATTTTCATTATCAGATCTACGGCAGTTTCTTGGTACAGCAGGAAACAAAGATCTGTGGCACTTATTTCAGCGAAAGAGGAATACATGGCAGCAAGTTTAGCTGCATGTGAGGCTATCTGGATGAGGAAGATCCTAGTTGGTTTATTCGGTTCACATTTAGATCCCACAGTGATTCATTGTGATAATCAGAGTTGCATTAAACTCTCGGTTAATCATGTGTTTCATGATATATCTAAACATATTGATATCTGGTATCATCATATTAGAGATTGTGTGCAGCGGAAGATCATGTTGCTTCAGTACATTCCCACGGAGGATCGGGATGCAAATATTCTGACGAAGGCGCTCACCAGGAGAAAATTTGAATACCATAGAGGCAGGATCAGGGTGAAGGATAATCCCTATCTTGTTTAGAGGGAGTGTTGAGATTCAACAAGATGATGAGCTTAGTGAAAAGAGTCACCTTCACTAAGTGGGCCCGCAGGCTATTTTTGGCACAAGTCTATTTTTAGACTATGTCTATTTTTAGACATGATGGTCATATTTCAGAATTTGCAGGATGCTATTTGTGGATGGTTGATCAAGTTGGAAAAATAGATGAAATTCTATTTTTAGAATATTGGGCGAAGTCTATTTATAGATCGATAATCTAAAAATAGATGCATGTCGATTATTATTAGCTCTTAATAATAATCAGACTCTAAACAACAACTTATTCTCTTGGAGCACTTCAGTTCAGTGCACAGATGTGGCACATCAGTGGACTGAGGGAATTACGCAATTCCCAAGGGTTTATTGGAGCTAATGCATGGAGGACTCAGTTAGAACTCAAGTGGCAGAGTTATGACACAGTTGGAAGAAGTAGTTATGGAGTTGTATTTAGTTTAACTCGGTTAGACTCAGTTGAGCTAGTTGTATCTAGTCTAACTGATTGATACACTAGTGAGAGTGGAGTGAATTAATTAGTTAATTAATTCACAAATAATAACTCATTAATCAACTGAACAATACAACAGTTAACTACGGTGCATGGCAGTTTCAGTGGAGACCAGTGGAGAGATAGGTGAAAGGGCAAGATAGACTATCTGTTGTGACTATAGTGATGCATTGATTGCATCACACACTCAGTGGAGATGCCAATGAGGATTGTGCAGTCAAGGATGGAGTAATTTGAATTCATTCATAGCTATTCTTCAGTAGAGATTGCGCAATGGAGGCAGGCTAGTAGGTGACAAATATCGGTGCATGGATTTGCAAGATTGGGCCTGATTAGTGTATGATGATTGTACTGTACTGAGAGCTTGTGATAATATTTGTATTCTTGTATGAGATTGTCATATGATCTCCATGTTACATAATATATAGTTGGGGTTTTCAGCTTCAGTCTTTCCCGGTTAAAAACCGTGTTATGTGCGATTGAATATTTTTGTTTATGCTTCACATGTGTGTGCAATTAATTTTTCTGCAAAAGATTAACAAGTGGAATAGATTCAGTATCTTACATAAAGTTAAATAGTGTGAGATCAGGTGGATCTTGGACATATGCATGCTTAGTGCATATAATTTCTACATTTAGACATTAAGATTAAAAAAAAATTCATCACATCAAATAAACAGTACACAAAAGGATTTTGTCCAAACAAGCTTTGCATTATGTATGGTTATAGACACATTTACCAACTTAGCTGGAAGGAAGTGAAAAAATCCCCAAGCTTGAATATGTTTGTAAATATAGTCTGCAGGAGTTTTCAACCTCCCTTACAATCAAACAATGCACCCACTACTACAACAACCACCAAATACCATTGTTGCAACCATTGTCCACTTCTACACTTCACTAGCAAGCTACAACAACCACCAAATTCACTGCTACAACAACCAACCAACTTCACTACTGCAACCACTGCCCACTATAATCCACTGCTTATGTATGCTCCTATCTCCATTGTTGTCATTGTTACCACCACTACTTCCAACTGCTACTAACACTGTTGCTACTACACTTGTCACTTTTCAATCTCACACCATTATTTTCATACTTCCATACATCATCTAGGTTGAGGTTAATACTCAGTGTATTAGGTCAAGATCACAATCACTTATTATTTTTATGTGCTTATATCATCTCTGCTTCATATAAGATCACTATGACTTTTCACTATCATATCAAGACCAATATTATGCATCATTATCACAATTCCCAATCATTTCTGTCATCTGCAACCATTGTTGTCCACTACTTTAAGGTCACAAGGTTAATGCATCAATTCCATTGATATGTCATGTTGTCATAAAGCCAAATGACAATCATACTATCTCATTATTATCATATCATTGTCTCAATCACAAGATATTGTTGTGAGCCTCATCACATCAAATACTTATTATTAACAACAATTAGCTACAACCATAATACCCAGAGGTTTATATCAAAATTCTTGAAGGACATATACAATGTTGTTGTCACTAACATTCATAATTGTTACCAACGTTGTCATTATCACTGTCAAGGAAAGGATTTTACATGATTATTATGATCTCCTTGTCTCATTGTACCATACATGAATGTTATACAATATTAATGTCATGCAATATTAGTAGTGACGTCACTGTCATGATCAAATTCATCAATAATCTCACAACTATTATATTGTCACCCTAACAAAAATACAAATCATCACTTTCATATGTTGAAGCATCACTACTCTACGTAAAAAAAATCGATTTATATGTCATTGTCACAAGCCATGCTTGGATCAAGGCATTACATTGATACCTCTACTCCATTATGTTATTTTCAATGTATTAATACCAACACTTGGTGAACAATATATTTATAGATGTGATTCTTATATGACTTCCTTTGATTTTCCAGTATTGAAGAAAACATCGCTCGAGATCTTACCAAGACTATTGAGGTGCTTAGGAGGATAAGGCTACCAAGTTACTTGAAATAATTCCACCTCAATCTTTCCAAGAGCATGATGGAATTCCACATGTAATAAGATGAATTGTTTCAACACACAATATTTCTGGTTAGGTTCTCAAGTATGAGAACATCCAAGACAATAGGTCCAACATCAAATCACACAATGAATGCAATTGTTGCTACAACAAAATTTGTACGTGCGGGCCTCTGAAATAGATCGCAAACTATAGAGATTTGTGGGAGTTAGCCAGATCATATAACCTGAAAAAATTATAACAATGAATCCAAATATCCCTAAATACCAAACCATACACTCAAATAAAAGTGTCAATTAGGTCACATGGATTAGCCCTACAAGTACTTCAGAGTCCTCCACAAAATTATCTCTCTAGGAACCACAATAATTTAAATATGTATGTTGCAACAAGTCTAGTTATCCATTTGAAAAGGTAATATGTGATCAAACATGATCCACAGGTGTTGTCGAGATAGAAATAACACAACTTCATAATACAGCACAAATAGAAATTTCAGGTAGATGCTTCTAATTCGTTGGCTCCTTCAAACAAATCATAGAGGTAATATTCCTTTTGTGCTCAAAACAGTTATAGAAATGCCTTTGGTATTCTTTACATGAAAATATGTCTCAAAAAATCACTATTGCAATCATGGAATTGGGTCGAAATATTAGGTTGTGGTCTTTTAACAAGGCCAACCCTTGGTCTACTTCAAATTTTTCCAAACAACCCTTCTTTTTTTATCTAGGTTTGCATGTCCAGGATTGTAGCCCTCAAAAGTGACTGCAAGGGAGAATAATTACACACATTCACAAATACTTATGCACTGAGAATTCGTTAACCATATGTGTTTTCAATGTTTCCTTAACAAGTTATGAAACAACTGAAAAGGAGGATGCTACAAATCGTGATAATTTGACTCAGGCTTCACAACATTAAAGGAGGACCGAAAAAATACTGCAAACAATTCTAGTCAACATTCTCCATATATGACTAATCTATGACCTTTCATATAATTAAATGAATCCCCACAATAATCATTATATGCCTTCGTTGCCTTTCTTCTTGATACAACAATGCTCCACAAGATCGAGTTTACAAACATAGAGATTGAGTTACTTAGACGCTATAAGTGAGTAATCATCCTCCTCTTATATAGCAGAAGAATAGAAATTTTAAGTGCAGTCCTACCTATGCCTTTTGGTGGGTAAAACTTAATTTCAAATTTTAAATTTTGACCTGAAAATCATGAATCTCAATCAAAGAAGGGAAGACAAAAATTCAAAATTTTGAATTAATAATATGCCCGACTTTTATATAGGTTTTAATATAAATTTTTATCCCTTCACTTTAAATTGAATTTGATCCCTTCAACTTTGCATGGAGCCAAAATATTATCATAATTCAACCTTAAATTTTGGATGCTCTTCAATAAAAATTTTCACACAATTTTAATGAAGATTTTTCCAAACTACCAATAAGAAACCCTTTTTAACTTAGTGAATTCAATTTTTCCATATCATTCGTGCTTTTGGGTCATTTGATCAACCAATAATGTGATTCCACCTCAACGTCCCTTGGGGTTTTGGATCACAAATTGGGGTTTGCAACTTTGACCAAGTGTATCTCTCCAACCGTGAGGCCGCTAGGGATGCTCCACATAGCAATAGAATAAACATGATGAGGAGAATACACTGGAAAGGGTATCAAAGGTAAAATTGGTGATATGTTGCTTTAAAAACCTCCAACAAGAGTGGGGTATATGCATTAACTAGTAAATCCAAACCCTATAGCTAAGGTTTCATTAGGCTGCCCCATCCTTGACATCATCAAGCTACATATTCTCAATCCTCCTGCACCATCATCATTACCTGTAGCATATCAATAACCTCTGAATATACTTGAAATCAATGTCAATATGTAAATCCTACACCTACTGGAACCTGCACCCGATTTTACATAAATGACAACATAGTCAACAAAAATTGATGAAAATTATTAGGTAGAGGTGAAAAAATTCAAACCCCACATAAAATTATAGAACAAGAAATTCCTTCGTGGCCCAAGAAGTGGATTTTTTCGAGAGGGTCTCCAAAATATTGCAAATTGTAACATACCCCCTTACCACCCATGGTCCACACAAAGGTAGAAGTAGGAAAATACTATAATGGATTTATCTCCAATGTCCAGTTATAGAAATGTTGTCTCAAAAGTTGACAATGCAAACTAAAAATTACAACTATAAACATATTAGATGAACAAAGATTCATAACATTAAAAATATCTCCTTGATCACATGAGATCGTGCTTTCACATACCCTACTAATTTTATCCTAACCACACTTGCAAAAACTTGATTTCAATTTCTCATACATTTTGTAAATCACTTTGCAAGTAAACCTTTTCTCAAATATTTTGTATGAGATTAAATCAGAAACATTGCACTTATTCCACTTGTAACATACTAACTAAAAACCATGTCACTTAATCATGCCACTTTTCCATTTCCTTGGATACAACTTTTCAAACACTTTGCATGTAGCTTTACAATTCCTTTCCATGCAAACAAGCATATATAGGCTACAACAATATTATCACACAACAATACTATATGTTCTGTGGATAAATTCCTTATGTGGACAGAAGCAATATCCCTAGTCCTAGTGGCTTAGTCTATAAAAAACCAAGACAAAACTACAATGCTTTCCTTAGAGATGCTTGAAATATGGGAAGAAAAACTACTTGGAATCCAATGCAAGCTTCCTCCTTATCCTTACTTGTTAGCTTCAAATTCAACTCCAATTTCTATAAGTGGAACTTGCAAATCTTCCAAAACAAGAAAGAGAACCAAAATATACAAAATAACATATATAAATATCTCTAAAAAAGAAGTCAAGGATTCATCTTCTACATATGCATAAATGACACACAATTTATAGGAGAAACAATGAAATTTTGTATTAAAAAAAGCAAGAAAAAATTACAGCCCTTGTAGGCCTTAACCTTGTGAAGCCCTCCCAGCTATCTTGTCTTTCCTTTGCCATAATAGTAAGACTTCAATCACACCTAAAGCACATGGATGCATTATGAACCTCTAGACACAAATGAGCAACATAACGACATGATTCAGAGTCTCCAAAATCCAACCCAGGCTCTATGGGAGCCAGTGAATTTATAGGGTAAATGAGGTGGTTTGGGATTTACCATTATAGGGCTTAGATCCACATTAGAGGGAGGTAAGTTCTAGGAGATAAGATATAAGACCTAAATAGTAGGAGTTCGAGATCTGATCCAACAATAAATGGTTGAATAAACCACTTCTAAATATTCTTGAGAGATGAACTTTGAAATTAATTTTTATTTTTACTCATTTCCAGCTATCATCACAATTTTTTTAAAAGCAACATGCGCTGACCAGCGTAGGTCGAATGTATGCAAACTGTGCCATCACTGGTTGTCTCAAATGCAAGTGCGTTGATCCACAAAATTAGGTTTTTTTAGTCAATGTAATCCAGGATTCTTGTAACTTCTAGAAAGTGAATGTTTTTGGCTTTTTAGGGGATGATTGCAAAGTATCAAATGATGATGATAGATCTGGGTTTAGGGCCATTTGGTTAATGCAAAAAAATTACCTATAACACTATCCCATCTAAAAAACAACCTTTTCTTCAAACAATTACTATACCACTACATTTGCATCTAAGCGTTTCTTCAAACACTTTGCATGCAAAATAATATAGTGAACTCCTTGCATATGCTTAAACACAATTTAGCTACAAAAGTACTATCCCCAACCATAATACAACTACTCATTGGGGAATTTCATTAATTAATGTGAATGCAATGAATCATTAAATCATTTCATCATTTCTTCAAACACTTTGTATGTAAACTAACAATGTAAGTTCTTTCATGCAAATAAATGTATATTAGCTACAACAATACTATTGCATAACAATATTATCCCCAATCACAACACAACATTTTCATTGGGGAATTTCATCAAACAATTGGTATGCAATGAATCATTGAAACCTTTAATAATTCCATCAAACACTTTGCAAGTAAACTAATATAGCAAATGATTCAATGAATATCTCCTAAATTGTAGAAATAAAAGTTATGTAAACTAAACTAGATGGTAAGTGGGATTTTCCCTCACTACGGTTCAAGTTTCAACTTTTGGAACCTCATGGATGAAACGTTATAAAAAAATACTAACACAATCATATTTGGTGCATAATTCTAGGAGCATTCAGGAAGCTCAACTTCCACTGGTCATATCTTCTAAAATATAGTGATCCAATAAATAAAAATTTACCACATTATTAGTGGTATTTCCCCTCAGTGTGGATAAATTTTCACCTTCTAGTACCACCTAGAAGAAAAGTTATAACATAAATTCCATCATGACCTATTTGATTCCATTTTATAGGAGCATTCAAGAGGCTCGACTTCCTATGCTCATATCTCCTAGAATATTCAGACCCAATATCTGAAAATTTTACCACATGATCAACATGATTTCCCATCAAATTAGACCATTTTTTTTAGCTTCTGGAACCTAACAGAAGATAAGCTATGGAATAAATTCCAACATTACTTGTTTAAATATGCATTCAGGAAGCTCATCTTCCTCAGACCATATCTCCTAAAATATTTTGAACGAGTATATGAAATTGTAACCACATTATCAGTGGGATTTTCCCTCAATATGGATAAATTTTCATCTTTTGAAACTCCACAGAAGAAAATTTATCACTAAAATGAAATCAAATTTACTCATTGATCATTTCATGTCCACATGCACATATTAAATGACACCTAATAATCAATACATATTTCCTTACAACTTGAAGGTATAATTCCAATATAATTTATAGATCAGTCGGGGAATTTTTCCTTTTGAATTCCCTACAACAATTTCCTATAACCATGCAAAATTATCACATATCCATACATAAATCTTAGCAAAGAACTAAGCATCATATTCACAACTCAAATTAATAACACTTAATGGAATTTTAACAATGATTGGAATTGAAGGTAGGACTTCAATTTTCCACCCAACCATAGAATAGTTGTGGCCTATATCTCTTGCAGCAGTCACCCTCAAGCCAAATCCATGATCCAAGTATAATTCTTCTGAAAAACTTAGTTGGAAATCATATTCACAAGTTTTTTCTTCTTGCCAAAATCTCCAATTATGTCCTCAAGCCCCTTTAATTCAACAAAATTCATCTTTAATTCCCTATAAAAACCCCTCTGGTGTTGTTCAAATGTTGTTTTATTATTTATCTTACGTCTCTCCATGTTCCTAAGGGAATATTCTTGTGTGTCTCTTCATGTTCCTCTTGGACTCTTCCTCTTATTTTTTTTTTCATTATTTACACCATAAAATTAATTTAAGGTGCCAACTAATCCCACTTGGGTTCATCTTTCCTCTCCCCTCTTAGATCATGGATTTGTGGTCTCCCACTTCAGGCCATTACATTATTATAAAATTTAGGGGAACAAGTACTAGGGGTGTCACAAAAATGACCTAGGAAAAATTCTATAGTAGTAGAAGAGGAAAGGAACATGGAAGTAGTTGATATCTTAGAAGGTGATAACCCTAAGTAAAATTTAAAACCAATAGAGAATTTCCTATAGATACTGGGAGTAGGATTCTCCACTTGGATTTTTAGTTCTTGCAGGTCCACATAGTTCCATGTGCACAAGCTGGAGCGGTCGTCTTGTTGATAACTCATCTTTGACTTTAAATGACGTGCGGGTCTGTTTGCCTAATTGACAAGATTTGCATATAGTATTAGAAGGCCTTTTTATTTTTGGCATGTCTTTGACAGCTTTCTTCTTGCTTAGTCTGATGATGTGATCAAAGCTGAGATGTCCCAACCTTTTATGCCATAACCATGACTCCTCAAGTTTACTAAGATGACATGCTTCATCTTCCTCTTTCACAACGTAAACATTACTCTCTGTTCGAACTCCTTTGAGTAGAGTCTTACCTGTGGTGCTTGATCTAACTTCACAATCTTGTACTCTAAAGAGAACTTCACAGCCTTTATCACATATTTGACTGACACTCAGCAAATTTGCTTTCAGCCCTTCTACAAATAGTACATCTTGGGCCTTTCCTCTGCCATTGTCTAGGCTGACTGAGCCTTTTCCTTTTATTTTTCCTGATTTATCATTTTCAAACGTAACATTGCCATATTTCTTTTCATCAAGAGTTATAAACTTACTTATGTCTCCAGTCATGTGTTTTTAGCACCCACTGTCCAAATGCCACTGACTTTTCAGATCTTGAGCAGTTAGAGACAAGTCACATTTATTCACCTTCTTTATCCACTGGAAGCATCCTTTTGTTTGGTATTTTTTGTGAGATGATAAATCACATCCTCTCAAAGGACATTTGGAAGGCATATGCCCAATTTTGTTGCATACACAGCATTTGATCATAATTTTTGCAGAATTGTGAATATGGGCAAAACTTCTTTGATTCATAAACCTCCTTGAGGTATTGACCAACAATATTTGTCCATATTTTCTACACTTAATTATTTTATGGCCAAATTCTTTACAATAAAAATAGTAACCATAGAAACTATTTGCATACCTGATGTAAGATTTTCTTCTCCATTTGTTTGCTTGAGATAGTCTCTTCACTATTTTCATCTTTTGCTGGTTTGAATTGCTCCTCCTTGCATGACAGTATGCAGCAATGTGTCCCAGCTTGTGACAGACATAGCAGGTGGCATTTTTCATAGGAGGGAAGAGTCTTATTTGATGGCTTCCAAATTTTTCATAATCTGAAATGCATGATTCTTTTTCTGTTGTCTGAGTGTTTCTTTCATTTCTTGTTACTAGAGGTTTCTTCTGGATTCTATCTCCCTCCTTACATGTTTCTTCTTTTGTAGGAATTATTTGAGTTGCTTCATCAGCCTTCCTTGCTTTTACAAAAATAATTTCTCTGTTTTCTTTTTCTTTGCTTTTACTTGACTCTCCTTCATATCCTATTCCAGTCTTTATCATAGGAGATCTTTGAGCATTCAGAATCTAGTTCAACTTGCTAGAGCTTGTTGTTTGAGAATAATTTGTAGCCACTTTCCTTTGAGCATTTTCTAATTTCTTTCTGAGACATACTACTTCTTCTTCCAACTTCTCTTGTTCCTAAGTTTTCTCCTTGATTTGATTAAGTAACATGTCTTCTATCTTCTTGGCTTCTTCAAGCTCTATCTTTAGCTGCATGAGGATTTCTGAATTCTTTTCTTCTCGTACATACTTGAGGAGAATGTCATTTTGTTTTCTGCACTTCAGTTTGAGTCTATCAATCTCCTCAAGGGCACTTCTTAGCTCCCCCTCAAGGTCGACTTCACCTTCTTCTTCTTCATCTTCTAGCAGGAGTCCTTAAAGTTCGTCTATGGCCATAAATAGAAATTCATAGGTTCCTTCTTCACTTAAGGGTTCATCAGAGTCTTCAGATGCACTGCTTTCTTGTTGAGCATAGAAGGATTTTATACTAAATTTCTTTCCTTTCTACCAGTTCTTTGATAAATTTTTCCCTAATTCTTGAGCCTGATTCTTTACTTTCTTGTGGGGACACTTAGCAGTATAGTGTCCAACTCTTCCACAGTTAAATCATTTGAAAGGAAGTTTGCCTTTGGGGCATATCCTAATTCCACAGCACCCCAAACTTCTATTCCTAGAGACATTATGTATGTCCTCATTCTAATTTTCCAGAAGGCATAATTTGCACCAGTGAAAAAAGGGGCTTTATTGGTTGAGCATCCTTCTTTACTAGCCATCCTGGGAGCCTAGGATCTTCTTTCAGTTGTTAAACTGGTAAAAAGGAACCTGGCTCTGATACCAATTGTTGAATCTTTGTTTAAACTGAGAGGGGGGGGGTGAATCAGTTTAACACAAGCTTTGGCTTTTTAAATTTTCATCAAAATTATTTACAGCTTAATATGTGAACAGTCTTACAATGTAGCAACAAGTATTAAATTAATGTGAAATCAACCTTATTATGAGAGAAGAAAACAAATACACAGATTGAGTGGATCATATCAACATGTAAGCAACACACATAGAGATAGCAGATGTAAGTGGAAACCCATAAAGGGAGAAAACCACATCTAATTATTGTTGTGATGCAAAGGAAAGCTCCAACTCCCTCTCACCACTGTTTTTCTGCAGGCACCAACCTACAGGAGGCTCCAACCTCAGTCAGCTACAACTGACAGCTATCAAGCTTCAACTTGATAGGGAAGCTCCAACTTCCTCAATTTATCTAAATAAATGTTTGTTTATTTACCTCAGATATCAGCTTTGTTCTGTAGCATCTCTTTATGCTCCTCTCTTCCTTATCTTCTCTGCCTCAATCTTCTATACTCTGCATTCTCTATCCTTACTCTCTCTAACCTATCCTTGCATATCAGGTTGATATTATATATAGAGTTCCTCACATGACTGTTTGTATTTCACAAGGAATTTGGAGTGAACAGTCATGACACTTTGGCTTCTGTCTTCTCATTTCTTTGTCCAACTCATTAAAAATATAAAAATATGTACAAATTTCAATGTTATAATGGGATTTTTCTTTTTCCTTTGGATACTTTCCTTTGCATCACAAACAAAAAAAATTGAACATTTACATTTTCAGTTTCAATATATAAACTTCACTCAGCACTTGGCTTGCTAGTTTTTCCCTTTCTGTCGCTGTCATGCAACTGTCCTATATACCTCTATTTACTGAAATTGTGTGCACCTGTGCATGTATAACTGCTTTTCCAAGTTTAGTCCCAATTTTTTCTTTCTACGCATATAACCATGCATCTCCAATTTTCGGGCCTTTGCACTTATACGCTTGATTTAGAACAAATGTAATATTGGCTCAGGGCATTTCTATAAACGTAATATACCAATATATTATACATTTTTCTACCCAATGTTTCGAAATGCTGCATAGTATCCTTGACTTTGGCTTAAACCCTGACGCATCAACATTCTATATATATTAACATAAATATACTCTTACATGCTCATGGTTTCCTCATAATATATATTCCCCACTTCAATTGTTACAAACATTAACGCGCCGCTGATTTATATTAAAACCCAGCAGTAATATATATCCATATGACCTTTCAGACCCTCATAAACCATCACGCCCATCCAACGGTTGTGATGATGTCGCTTCATTTTTGGTGATCCAACGTGCATAATGAATTATCGCGCAACCAAACAGCACGAGTTAACTCTCCGAGTTCACGTGATGGAGCGAGTCCCAACGCTTAACTCCCCTTCTCATCCGAAGGTAGGGAGCACGTCGCCTGGCCCTGTGTGATCCGACGGATATCACTTGGCTTAGATGCACGAGCGATAATGCGCGATGAGAGTGGTTTTCCAAAATCGCTCAGGGACATGTGTCGTCCAGCGTATGGAATCGCGTTGATTTTCTAATTACTGCTTGCCCGACGAAGGCGGTGTGATCAAAACCGGAAACCCGTCTTTACTGTTCACTCTAGTCACGGTTCTGCTTCTTACCTTCTAGGTTCTGTTCCGCCTTTATTATTTATGAATTCCGCTTCAATGTTTTGCTTTTCATTACAGTTCCATTGCTATGTTTAATGCTTTGTTCATGATTTCGTTTGTGTCTTTTAACACGAATTCTTTACACTGGTTGCTGCCTTCTGACCTCGATGCAACACCATGTCATTTTGTCTTCTATTCTGCTATGATATATAATATATCGACCTTCCATTGCATGTTCAGGGTTCTGCCCTGTCACAGTTCCTCTTCTAGCTGCACATTAAAGTTCTTGATTCCGCAAACTAATCACTATACTACGGTCCATCGCAACTATAATCTTTGCTACATTCAAAACCATCATATCCCTACAACCATTAATTCCTTCAATTTATACACAATACACAGAATTCGATTACAGTTCTCAGTGCATTCAAGCCCAATATTGACATGAAGTCGATTTCTCCACTGACACACAGAGGGAAATTCAGCTTCGCATTGCTCATACATTTACCTACTGGAATTCAAAGCCTATTCCTGCAGATAGACTCTCAAACCAATTTCCAGAGTCCTCTATGTATAGGGTTTGCTCGAAATTTCATGAGCCAAATAGAGTCCAAGGAATAAATTTATTCTTTACACCAATATTAACACTCTAATTTCCATAAATTCAACCAGGACCATATCCGAACATCAGGTATATTCATTACTCTGTCTCTCCAAATCTGCTATTAAATGGCCCTCTTCTACTGTCATCTGTCTCCTGCTGCCTCCTCTCTGTTGCGTCTGTTCCCTCTCTTTTTTTTGCTGCCCTTTGCCATCAATGACAACATTTCCAACATATCTATGGGTGCTTTTGCATGAAAAAATCATCTTACCATGTTGCTTCTTCCACTCGTAGGTTCTTCCATTTGATAAGGTACTTAGTAATTTCTCAATTTCTTAGCTACTTAGTCCTTGTTTCCAAACAAAATTCTCATTCTAGTATTATTTTCCCTTCTTCATTAATCCCTAGTAGAAGAGTTTGGACTAGGATATTATCACCAATTACCTTCTTTAAGCATGAAACATGGAAGATTGGATGTACACATGAAGATGGAGGAAAATCCAATTTGTAGGTCATACTTCCAATCATATACAACACCTTATATGGGGCATAATATTGAGATCATTTATTTTCCTTCTTTTTATGTTTGATGGACATATATTTATATGGTTGTAGTCTCACAAATACCCAATCCCCCACTTCAAATACCCTTTCACTACGATGTTGATTTGGTTTTTGTTTCATCCTATTTTGTGTCGTAACTAATCCTTCAATAGTTTGAGAACATCTTGTTGGTGTTGGATGTGGTCGTCTACTAATTTAGCCATTATATTCCCTTTCAAGGGTGATGTGATGGATGGAGGATGATATCCATAAAGTTCCATAATTATGGAAGGATGTGTGGTGCCACCATTCTGCCAAGGCTAGATATCAGATGAAAAGAAATGTAGATATCCTTCAAAACATAAATTCACAATATCAATTTTCCCATCAGATTAAGGATGGTAACATGAGATGTGAGCCAATTGAGTACCCATATAGTAGAATAATTCAATCCAAAAATTTCTACTAAAAATTGCATCTCTATCACTTATGATAATATTTGGTATTCCATGTAGCTTTTGGATTGTTTCCATGAATTCTTCTACCATAGTACTTGATTTAAAATATGAGAAAAAGGGAAAAAGTGAGAATACTTTTCATTCGATCTACGACTACCATAGTGACACTCTTTCCTTCATATTTGGGTAAACTTGTAATAAAATCCATTGAAACTTCTTACCAATGTTGAGTTGGTATGGATAATGGTTGAATAATCCCTAGTGTCTTGATAGTCTCTTCTTTTTTTGTTGGAATACCATGCATTATTCCACAAATATTTTGACATCTACTTTAACGCCTTCCCAAAAAAAATATTTCTTGATCCCGTGGTATGTATTCAAGAACCCCACAAGTCCTCCTATAGGAGAATTTTCTAATTACAACAGGACCTTCTATTTGAGTTGAAAATTTTTACATAAGTATAAGAAATGTTGATACCATAAAAAATCATTTTTCCATATAAATTTTTATACTGCATTGGGTCCTCCTATATTTGTTGAATGCTATTACATATCTTCTCACCTTGTTTCCATTCTATCCTTGCTTCTTCCACCCAATCAGATTGTGGAATGGAATCGCACATAGTAAACCATTTTTGTCTTCCTCTCTCCTTAAGAGTGCATCCACCACAATATTTTGTTTTCCATTTTGTAGATAATTTCAAAGTCATAATTTTACATCTTTATGACACATTTTTTTTCTCTTCTGAATATAGCCTTTGCTCCAAAAATTGTTGTAGAATAGCATTATATGTTTTTACTTTGAAGTGGACACCATTTTTTAAGTACATATAGTAGGGCCAACATTTTTTTATTGTAGATGGTTTTGAGTAAGTTATTTCCTTTAATTTCACTAGTTTCAAAGTCAAGGGGCCTTCCTTCTTACACCAAAATTGAACCAATGACATGGCATGAGACAAAAATGAATATTTTTGTGAAGTTAGGTGTTACCAAGACGAGATTTATACACATATACTCTTTAAGTTCTTAAAATTCTCTGGTTAGTTGTTTAGTCCAATAAAATTATTCCTTATTGAATAATTTTTTTATAGGTGTTGTTATTTGGCCATAATTCTTGACGTCCTTTCAATCCTAAGAATATTCTGAGTTTCTTCAAGGTATTTGGGATTGGTCATTCCCTCAGCTTTTATTTTTTTAGGATCCACCTTGACACCATCATGTGATAGAATATGACCCAAATGTTCCACTTTTTAAACCCAAAATGAACACTTTGAAGGCTTTTCATATAGTTGTTTTTATTCCAATAGTGTCAATACACTGTCAACATAGTGTACATGCTCTTCCAAAAATTTGTTATAAATTAACATGTCATAAAAAAATACTAACACAAATTTTCTAAGGAAGGTTTTGAAAATATAATTCATCAAGATTTAAAATTTTGAAAGTGCATTTGTAAGGCCAAATGGCATAATCAAAAACTCATAATGATGTTCATGTGTTCTAAAGGTTTTTTTGGGAAGTCACCTTGCCTCATTCTGATATGATGATATCCAAAACAAAGACTCAACTTAGTAAAGAAAATCACTCCATGAAATTCATCTAACACTTCATCAATGACAAGAATAAGAAACTTATCATTGATTGTCATTTTCTTGAGTTATCTGTAGTTTGGACACATATATCGTGAACCATATCTTTTTATTACCATCACCACTAGTGAAGAGAAAGTACTATGGATGGGATAAATGATGCTCACATATAATATTTCTTGAACCATATGCTCAATCCCACTCTTTTGTGCATGTATATATCTACAAGCCCTAATTTTATGTTGTACGTTTACAGGTTTCAAATGAATAGCATGGTCGTGATCTCAAATAAGTGGAATACCCTTAGGCTTTTCTCCAAATATCTTAGCATGATTGTTGATCATTTTTTTAAGATCCAATGGAGAAGAGAATATATATGTTTGAACATCTAATGAACACAATTGTGAAACTACACCTTGGTATCCCTTTTTTAGCAATTTTTTCATGCTATTAGAGCTTATCACTTTATCAGGTTTCCCTTGGATACCTCTAATCTTAATTTTATTTCCTTATGAGAAAAATCTTATGAAAATATCTTGTAAATTAAGGGACATTGTTCCCAATGATTGTAGCCATTGGAACCTTGATATAACATCAACACCACCAATTTGGATTTAAATCATGTAATAACCAATAAATAATCCCCCATATTCAGCTTAATATTATTGTACTTCCTGGAAAAACTTATGGTACCTCAATTTGCTATCATCACTTGAAATTTTGGTGTTGGATATATAAAGAAATTAAGAATTTTTTCCAATTTACAATTAATGAATTTATGGGTACTACTTGAATAAATAAATACTTTTACCCTTTATTTTTTATATATCCTTCTATATTAAGGGTTTGTGGAGTACCGATTCCAACCAATGCATGACAAGATATTGTTGTAGTTTCTTCTAGCTCTAGATCTTGTGAAGTTTCTACTTCTTGATCTTATTCATCTTCACTGTTTATGTAGAATGATTTATTCTAACTGGATTTATGCCCTTTACTATACTTGTTGTCACAGTTGAAACATAGTCCCCTTTTCTCTTTTTTAATCCATTTGTTGAGGAGTACACCTTGTCATTTTAGGAAAGGGAACATGATTTTATCAATAGTTATTAGTGACCATTTTTCTAGTGGCCATATTTTTACTTTCGACTTTCCTTTCCATAACTAAAGCATGCACTCTTAGATACAATTTCAAAGAGTTTAACCTCATGATGGGTGATTTCCTTTAAAGTACCCATAAATAGGTTTAATAAGCTAGTCTATGAAATATTCTTTACTCAGAGGCTCAACTTCGGAATTTTTGAATGTTCTTTGCAACTAGACATTTTTTTGTAAGATTTACCAATTGACTAAGGAATGTGTTGCTCTTAATATCCTAATAATGTTCTATCAATTCCTCTATAAAATTAGGGGAGGAAGGAGGGGGATGGATTATAATTAATACATAGGGAATTATGAAAACTGAATATGTTTGGGGACTAGGAATAATATCAAATAATCAAGCTGAAATGTACGGACTCCTTCAAGGTCTTCTCATTTTCAAAAATAAAGGTGTGATGGACCTAATTAATCTAAGTGACTTATTAATTTTGATTAAATATATCATCAATGAAAGGAATCCAAAACAAAACACTCTAAACAAGATACTCTATAGAATTATAATTATTCTGACTTTGTTTCATCATAATAATTATTTTCACATCCTCGGAACCTTAAACATGGAGGCTGATGCGAAGGAAAATCATGCATGCTCTATGTCAGATTCAGAGCTTGAAATAAATGGGTCTAATTTCATGTTCTCAATTTTCTAATGGATCAGTTATATGTGAAGAGGAATATATGTGGGATTTCATTTATTTTGGATTTCTCCCTTAATAATATAATTTATTTCCCCTATCTCATGATTATCCCATTTCTAAGATACACAATGTTTTGTAATGATGGAATGGAGTATTAGATGATCCTTTCGCATTGTTATGTTAGAATCCTCTCTGAGGGAATCATGTCAATTAACCTCATTCAACATCATGCAAAGTCCTTGAGCCTGAATTCACATGCTCGAGCTTTCATAACTCGTCTACTAGAGTTTTGGAATTATGCTTCACTCATATCAATGATGGATTTATCTGATCAATTTGTAGGAAAATTAAATGTTTCAAAGGTTGAATTCGTGTGGAATGACAGGATGGGGAGAATTAGATTGACAAGGTGCACCCTCGTAGCCTACTCATACAACTTGGTATTCCTTTCCTATGAGGTTATTTCTTCTCATCTGGGTCTTAATTTGGCTTCGATTTTTCTCTTTGTCTCAATTGTGGAAATTAGGAAGATCCCTCCTTGGAAGCTATACAAAGAGCTCCATCTGAGGCTTTTATAAATCTCGAGTTGGAATTTAGGGTTACCTAATCATCCTTGTTTTTGGATCACTTGGCGTTCAAGGCTTGTTGGTGCAAAATTAAATTCAAATATTCTTCGATGCTATTGCATGGAGGTAGCTAGTTTGATTGTCTCGGGAGGTATGATAAATTTCAAATTACATTACTCTAAGTTTATGTGTTTGGTGGGCACTTAATTAAATAAAATCTCTTCTGTGATTGCATAACAATAAAAGGAAAGGTTCTTAAGTGGTTTTTAAGGTTCTTAAGTCCCACTTCATCTCTAGAGTTTGTCGGAAATTTGCCTTAGGTCATCCCTCTCTGACTCTAGTTTGAGCCTTCCATGGGTTCAGAATGAAAATATGAATTTTGATTCAGACTTAGACTTCGGCACCAAAAAATTCATGCTCCCATTTTCTGGTAACTCATGATGCTCTTCACAAAGTTAATTATGACCTGCAACTGAAATTTTTTCAGATGTCACATTCTCAAATCGATCTTACAAACATGCTTATGTTCCTCCAATTCCAATTCTCATGCTTGGTGTATAAAGTGGATGCCCTCATAAGTATTTTAATGGATCTCAAATTGAACAAAGATGCTCTAGGCATCTCAAACAAGCTTGAGGATGCAAGGGAAGGTCAGAGCATTGACCTGAACAAGCTAGCTCTAGTCAATGATTGACTCTGTCAAATCTCTCTTGGGTAGTTCAATTTGTTTTTTTTTTGTAATGTATCGAATTATAGTACATCAGTCAGTATTAAATTATGGTCATATCTATATAATTTTTTTGTCCTATGTGTGGATGTTAGTTATGTACAAATCTCTATATATAATTGTGCTCTTTGGACATAAGTTTGATCTCAGTGGGTCTTAGTGAGTCTTGTTAGTGTCAGTAATTGCATCCTGCCATCAGTGACCAAAAATCCTCTTTTCATATCATTTTAGGAGTCCCACTCATAATTTTTTATCATTCCACTAGGTCATCATTCAAAAATTTACTCACTGATGGTAGCCCTAAGTCAAAAATTTCACTTTTCCTAAATTTCCATTACTTTCTGGCTCATTTTCATACTTTAATGAATGTACATTAGTTATATGAGATTATACCACTTGTTCAGTCATGTCACCATGAATTTCATTCATTCAAGGCTCTCATTAGGTCTTTAGGGTTTTTGAAATGTTTAATTAGGTTTCTAGGGTTTTTCAAGGTCCAATAAACACACGATTTCCATTGCATAAAGCCAACCACTAGAGAATTTGGCGGAAATTCCGACGGCCAATTCGTTGCTATTCCGACACATAGTTGTCGCAAGAGCGACAGTTCGGGGGCGGACAAACCGTGGTTTGTCATGCCGTCGCCGTTCCGACGCAAGTAAAAAGTGTCGCACTATCGACACTTTTTCCGTCGTTCCGAACAGGCGTCACTCT
Organism: Pinus albicaulis; assembly: GCA_034641835.2. NCBI lineage: Eukaryota > Viridiplantae > Streptophyta > Pinopsida > Pinales > Pinaceae > Pinus > Pinus albicaulis. Next base: position 94,643 of record JAXQQM020075790.1, on the reverse strand, counting down.
TCCGACGTCTCACAAACCGTCGCGCCTCCGACGTTTGTAAACTGTCGCACTTCCGGTGAAATGTGGTTCGACGTTTTGGACATCGTTCTTCCGACGCTTATAAACCGTCGCAGTTCTGACTAAACGTGGTCCGACGTTTTGGCGTCGCTCTTCCGACGCTTGTAAACTGTTGCAATTCCGACTAAACGTGGTCCGACGTTTTGGACGTCACTCTTCCGACGTCTGGAAGATGTCGTAATTCCGACGATATGTGGTCCGACGTTTGGAACGTCGCTCTTCCGAAGTTTTCATACTGTCTCTCTTCCGACGTTGCTGGGTTGTCGCAGTTCCGACGTCTACAAGGCGTCGGTAGACCGACGGAGGGTTCAATTTTTAAAAAATAAAATAAAATTTTAAAAGACGAGAAACGTTGTTTTGAAGATATTATATGAAGTAAAACAGTCCATGAAAGTGAAATAGCAGTATGTAGAATAGTAATGCAACAGATAGAGTACCGACGTCCATTATTCCAAATACAAATTAAAGTACCCAAAACCCTACAACAGTGAAGTAAAACAGTCCATGAAAGTGAAGATATTATATGAAGTAAAACAGTCCATGAAAGTGAAGATATTATATGAAGTAAAACATTCCATGAAAGTGAAGATATTATATGAACTAAAACAGTCCATGAAAGTGAAATAGCAAGTATGTAGAATAGTAAAGCAAATTCGCATAGAGTACCGACGTCCATTGTTCCAAATACAAATTAAAGTACCCAAACCCTACAACAAAGGAAGTAAAATTCATGAAAGTGAAGATATTATATGAAGTAAAATACCATGAAAGTGAAGATATTATATGAAGTAAAATACCCATGAAAGTGAAATAGCAAGAGGTAGAATAGTAAAGCAACAGATAGAGTACCGACGTCCATTGTTCCAAATACAAATTAAAGTACCCAAAACCCTACAACGCTGAAGTGGGAAAAAACATACCATGAAAGTGAAATAGCAAGATGTAGAATAGTAAAGCAACAGACAGAGTACCAACGTCCATTGTTCCAAATACAAATTAAAGTACCCAAGACCCTAACGCAACGCTGAAGTAAACAAATACATGAAAGTGAAGATATTATATGAAGTAAAACAGTCCATGAAAGTGAAATAGCAGTATGTAGAATAGTAAAGCAACAGATAGAGTACCGACGTCCATTGTTCCAAATACAAATTAAAGTACCAAAACCCTACAACAGTGAAGTAAAACAGTCCATGAAAGTGAAATAGCAGTATGTAGAATAGTAAAGCAACAGATAGAGTACCGACGTCCATTGTTCCAAATACAAATTAAAGTACCCAAAACCCTACAACAGTGAAGTAAAACAGTTCATGAAAGTGAAATAGCAGTATGTAGAATAGTAAAGCAACAGATAGAGTACCGACGTCCATTGTTCCAAATACAAATTAAAGTATAGTAAAACAACAGATAGGGTACCGACGTCCATTGTTCCAAATACAAATTAAAGTACCCAAAATCCTTGAACAGAAAAAACGCTAATCATGTGAGGAGTGTGATATGTCCAAAATATAAAAAGACCATCAGACCATATCAATAAACCAGCAACATAGACCAGCATCGCTAGTTTTGAAGGCAGAGTGATAAACATTAATCATTTTTTTTTTTTCACAAGAGAAAAAACGATGTTTTCAATATATTGTATGAAGTAAAACAGTCCATGAAGTCATTACATTTTCACATCTTAAGATTGGAACCCAAATATCCATCCATAAAAGTGGAAGTCCCACCCCAGACAATGATAGAAAAATACCCCATGCCACATACAGCGACTTGATATAAAACCCAGTAACGGTCCACATGGAGATTATCGACAATCTGAGAAAGCATCCAAATATGCCCAAGGCATCTATAAGAAAGTGAAATAGCAGTATGTAGAATAGTAAAGCAACATATAGAGTACGTACCGACGTCCATTGTTCCAAATACAAATTAAAGTACCCAAAATCCTTGAACAGAGAAAAACGCTAATCATGTGAGGAGTGTGATATGTCCAAAATATAAAAAGACCATCGGACCATATCAATAAACCAGCAACATAGACCAGCATCGCTAGTTTTGAAGGCAGAATGATAAACATTAATCATTTTTTTTTCAGAAGAGAAAAAATGCTATTTTGAATATATTATATGAAGTAAAACAGTCCATGAAGTCATTACATTTTCACATCCGAAGATTGGAACCCAAATATCCATCCAGAAAAGTGGAAGTCCCACCCTAGAAAATGATAGAAAAATACCCCATGTCACATACAGGGACATGATATAAAATCCAGTAACGGTCCACATGGAGATTATCGACAATCTGAGAAAGCATTCAAATATGCCCGAGGCATCTATAAGAAAGTGAAATAGTAGTATGTAGAACAATAAAGCAACAGATAGAGTACCGACGTCCATTGTTCCAAATACAAATTAAAGTACCCAAAATCCTTGAACAGATCAAGAAAAACGCTAATCATGTGAGAATTCAAAGTAAAGTTAATCTATTAACATTGCTAATAAAATTACACCGAAGTCAAAAACATTGCCTGGCCATACTCATGGCAAATTTGTCATCAAAAAATCAAAAAATTAAGAAGACTGCCCTCATACGGGGAAACCAGTCTTGAACGTTTAATTTACAGAATTAAAAAATATTACTTAAAGGTCCAGCACAGTAAAATAAACTAAAAGCAGCCCAATTAACTGGGCCTGCTAAGCAAGAAAAACAAATTAACCAAACTAATCCTCCGCTGGGTCCTCCACGATTCGGCACCATCCTTCGGAAGGTCCAGGATCGCTAGGTGCTACCTCCACATGCATGCCACGGCTCCCCTCCTGAAGGCCCGAATGCTGGCCGGCTTTTTCCGAGCTCAGACCCGCCGGATGGGTGCATTCTTCCTCCGTTTGGGCCTCCTCGCGGAAGACCATAGTGACTACAGCTGTGATTCGCGGGCGGTTGAGAGAGCAATCAAAGGAAAATTGTGCAGTGCGCGTCGTGGGAGAAGGTGAACTAGCGGTGGGGAAGCCAAGAGCAGGGGAATCCATACGGTGGCCAGATGCTACAAGCCGACCCCGCCCACTCCTAGTATTTGGATATCGACCTAAGTAATAATCACTGGACTGGCCGGAAGTCATCTCTGTTGAGGTGCTGGAGGGAGCGTGCCGGGATTGACCTCTAGTGCTCCCCCTGCGGCAACGCATCCTATGACGCACGCGAGGCATGGGTGCAATCTCAGGCGCAGTGGGCACAAGAGACGAAGAAGCAGAATTCCAATTAACAGAGGAAGACAGACAGAGACAGAATCGAGAGAAATGGAAATATGCAGCAAAGTCTAGGCAGAAGTTCCGCTGGCCACTTCTCCTTATCGTCACAGTTACCAGACAGTGTAATCCAGCAACCGGCTTGTCTGAAAAACCATGGCTAAACGCCATTTTTTATGTCGACCCGTCTACAATGCAATCAAAGGACGCCCATCATAATGAATCTCTGATCATTAATAATGAGAGCCGAAGGCCGGATCAAATTGGAGCGTGCGGAATCGCTCAGAGGAGTGGAGGTCCGATCTTGAACAATGTTAAAAATTAATTAATGTAGATTTGATGTGAAAACTTAATTGAACAGCGTTAAATGTTAATGCGAATGATATGAAATCGCCATATCCATGTCCCATCACCTTAAACGCCATCGAATGCACTCGCAGCCGGGAGCAGGGCAAGTTTTTATTGAGGACACGTGGCAGAAATTGATTGGAGCGGATCTTTGTTTGGGCCGCTCGCGCAGTGGAAATCCGGACCCGTAAAATATTAGGGCGAATTTGATAAGAAATTCGCGTCACAAAATTGGCCGACGTCAGCAAGCTATTTTGGAACGCGAATTTGGTTTGAATTATGGTTTATCGTCGTTTGAAGTCCGGCGGGCTCGACTTTTGAACAATTTTCTTATAAAATTTGTGTTGGTTTTCTTTGATAATACACATATTAAAATCTCGCTTAATAAAGAGACAAAATTGTTGTGCTTTCGGAACCTGACCCGAGGATTGGACATGAGTTAACAAACAAAAGGATAGCGGAACTAGACATGCACCCGTGGTCAAGCCCTCTACCAAAACCACGAGCGGAATCACAAAAGCGGGTTGCCCATATCGCACCGCTTTTGCGGAGTAGGCGGTATTTCCTATTCGCGAGTGATTCCATAGGGAATGCGACACGTGGCGAAGTGACCCTGGAAAACAACCATTTAACCCACGCCATCGCACGTTAAAGCCTGACGTTGGAAGCCGAGCGAAATTGCCAAGAGTCGTTGATTTGGAGAAGGGCCATCGGACAGTGGTCGCACGTTGAACTTGCCCGAAGGTTAACTAAGGTGTGCGGAGGATAGCCAGGTACGATACGAGTGTTTGATTGGTTATTGATATATATAGGTGGGGCCGGAGTATAATGAAATTGTTTAATTAAACGATTGGCGGATAATTAGCATAAGTTTGGAGGGTGATTGTTGTAAGGCTGGGTGGTGAAATATAGAGCCGAAAGTTCACTACAAGTTATTTATTTAAAAAGAAACGTGGAGTATAAATACAAAGTTTTGAAAGTTAAACATTGGTTATAAGGATTGGAGATAATATAAAGTCGGGAATATAAATTAAATTCCAACCATTGTGGATAGTATTTATTTATCAAATTCTACGAATTTGATAAATAAACCCGAAGAAAGAAGAAGTCAATTAAGACTCAGGCCGGAGGAAAAGAACGGGGTACACCAAGGGAAAATGCTGACAGAGCGATTGTAGACACACCAGCTCTCCTTGGGGGTCCAATTTCAGTTTTTTTGCGTCACACGATGATCTCTCTTCTCTGGCATTTACTTGTATTGAAGATCACTATTCTAGGAATAAGGAGTTATTTTCTCCAAAAATAACCCTAGCCAAAAATTGACAATGCATCAAGGATATCTTTCTATGCTTCATAAGTACATATGTTCTACTTCTAAATCATGTCTTGGAAGTGGTTGTTTTGCTGGAAATTATTCACCAGTTGGTTTCATACCAAAGTCTTTTCACATTTTCAGCATCCAATACATGAAAAAGATAATGGTTTAAAACAACATAAATATTTGAAATTTTGCAAGAATTGTCTGGCACACTTTGAATATAAATTTTGAAGTCAAGTGCATGATGCTGTATAGGATCAAGTGTCATTTTGAATACCAAATGTTTCACAAAAAAACTTCTCAACATGCTACCCTGCAGTAAGGATTAAATGACAATATTGCATCAACTATTTCCATAATAAAAGTGCACCTCGGCCATAAGACAAAACAACTACAAATGTTGTAGATCTAACAAGACCACACAATCAAATGTATTCCACAAGGCCAATACTGTATGAAAAATGAAAAGGAGTTTGCAACCAAAAATACCTTAGGCAACTAATTCAATTAGATACACAAAACCATCAGCAAAAAGGAAAACCAGCCTACTCAAAAGGCAAGCGTTTACCTCCTTTAACAAAATTTTGAGTTCCAAAACAAGGGCCTTTATTGTCTTGTCAATGCCCCTAGTAATTTGAATGGGGTTTGCACCTGCTGCAACAACCTAAACAAAAAGGTTTCATTTCAAATTATTTTCCACAAATTTAAGATACAACCATTGTCAGTTTTGTATTTCCTAACAAGCTCATAAATTTTGACAAAAGAACCAAATTTTTTTAATACCCGATAGCAATTTTTTCACTCAAAAACTATCTTAGACTCAATAAGCCCAACCCAAAACTAAAAAACCAAACACCGTAAGACCCTACAAAAATGAATAGATGATCTTAATCCAGTACTATCGACAAAAAGTTACCTTTACACCCTCACTTATTAAACCCCGTGTTGTTGAATTTTAACTTCAACTGCTGCAGCAGAAGGACGGATGCAGCAGCAACATTTTTTTTTGGAGGTTGCTTGCATGCCATCCAGAAATTTAATTCAGCATTTAAAATTCCTGCAAGTTTTTTTTGTAGACGGCCGCAGCCATATTTCTGTACAGGATTGTATTTAAACACAACAACCAACATTAACGCAATTCACCAACCATAAATTAAACAAACAGAAATTTACCCGATAGTTTTGTAAATTCAAAAGGAGGACACGTGGAGCATTAATATTGGATCGCATGAAATTGAAGGGAATCTGAAAACCTGAAAACCGGACCCGAATTTTTTATAGGGCACATTGGATTGATAATTCGAGTTAAAATTAGGCAGACGTCAGCATCCCATTTTGGAACGCGAATTTGGTTTGAAATTCAATCTATTTAGACTTTTGAAGTCCGACGGAAAGGGTCCTTTAATGTTTTGATAGTTTAATATATACATATGTTATATATATATCATATGCGAAATGAAAGGTGGGCCATAGAATTTAGTTTTAATTTTATTTTTTTTAAAAGAGGGTTTATTATAATATGTTTTATATGTTCCGGCATATAAAAATAAAAAAGGTCGAAAAAGCTTGGTAGTTTTTTTTATAGACAGTACGTAAATTTTTTATTACATAGCAGTGTGTAAAAAGTGAAAAACTGAGTGTAACTTTTTAAGTGTGTATGCACAGCAGTGCGAAAGGGAAAAACACAGCAGAGTGTCTTAGAGACAGAGTATGTTTGTTTTGAACAGACAGTGAGTTGGTTTTATGCACCGCGTTTTGTAGCAGTCATAATTTTGTAATCCCTCTCAGTGAGGAAGTAGTGTAATAGTTTTTTTTTGAGTTATTGAAGGGAATAGAAGTTTGTTTTCAAAGTATTGAAACTCTGTCTCCTGTCAAAGAAATTTTTATTTTCTCGTGTGTTAGAGGAAGGGAGATTTATGGGTGGTTCTTATGAATCAACCAACCATTTAGAACATGCTCATCAATCCAAACCATAAGTATTATGTGACAATATTCAAGCAGGCACTCAATCGGATTTCTGAAGCTATGTTAGAGAAACCCTAAACTCTCACTGAAAATAGGTGAAATGTGGCACCGCTCAGAGATTGACATGTGCCAATTGGTACAAGTGGTAGACAATTGGCATGCTCAAACAACGAGGTGATGCAGGAATGACATGAGGGAGAAAATATCAGAAAAGCCCCAAATTTGGAGAACTAAAGCTCATCACCAACCCGAGATTGACAACTTTACATGATGTAACCTATGAAATCGTAAATGGAGAAATCATAGTAACAATAAAGTAACCTATGTAACAATAAAGTTGGATTCATCCTGGGAGTGGTAATGGGAGAAATCATAGTGAACAACATGAAACATGCATAGTTGCTTACAATCAAATAGATGAAAAAACACATACAAAAAACCTAGATAATAATCATGAACAAGCTTAATATTGAATTATGAACTGTAAAGGAACTTACAAAATGTGACATTACGAACCCGGTCAAGCGCACAAGCAAAAATATCCTGGACATGACCCTGGTTGACAAGTTGTATTGCTCATGATGCAAGAGGATTTGTACCTGCACTGCCAAGTAAATCAAAATCCATCATTATCTATACAATAAATACAAGTAATTGATGTAGTATTTTTTACTCTAAGATGCATTCTTATGATAATGTTAGAACATATGTTGAAAATGTCAAAACATACCCGAATAAGCTCCTCTTCGTTCCAAGAAAAATTTATTGGAGTCGCATGAACTTGGAACAAGCCTCCCACGATCTGAAAGAGTAGAAACTAAGTCAACAGTGACTTTTTTGTTGCTACGCTGGATCAAGGGAGGTTTGCTCCAAGATTAAATCGCTCCAATAAATTATTCTCTACTAAACAAGGCCAACCACGTGAAGGTGGAAGCTCTTATGGCCCCTCCCCCCCCCTCACATCACTCTCAATTCCCCAATACCCAATCTATATTTCAATTTTTACTTTCATGAGCATAAAAAAAAATATTCAATAACTAGTAAAAAAAACAATTCAACAAAAAGTACGCAAGGAAACATTGCAATTAATGCTTGACATAAAAATAGTATGATAAATGAGTTTTTTATATAACGCAAAAAACGTTCCAAGTATGGTAACGTTTGTCTTATAATAATACAATATTTTACATTGTCAAATTTTCTTTTTCTTCTTCCTATTTTAAAGCTCCTAATTACATCATCAATATCATCGTGCTCTGCTCCTATTTCGTGCCTTTCAACCCGCACTGCCAACCTAGTTGCGTATTCACGATGTCTGGGCTCATCCAGTGACGGGGCATCGCCTACAAAAACAGATAATATTAAATTTTAATTGTCAGTTTTTAAATATCATTGAACTAGTTCGGTAATATTAATAAAAAAAATTGCAATGAGATTATTTACCCGGTGCACCAGTTGTCGCCGCTGACCTAGTTGCATTGTCACGATGTCTGGTCTCATCCAGTGACGGGGCATCGCCTCCAAAAACAGATAATATTAAATTTTAATTATCAGTTTTTAAATATCATTGAACTAGTTCGGTAATATTAATAAAAAAAATTGCAAGGAGATTATTTACCTGGTGCACCAGTTGTCGCCGTTGGGACTGTTGCCCTGTCTTCCTCTCTGGTGGTAAGATCCTCAAGGGAAACATTCTCTGACATTTAAACAAAAAACGTTATAAGGACAACCATCAAGGTATAATTAGAAAAAATTATAAGTGGAAATTAATTACCGTCACGGCCCTCACTGATAGCAGCATTGTCGGCCTGGTCCCCACTACAATGATCAGGTTGCACGAGAGGATCATCTACATCCGGCTCTAAAACTGGGTTATTTACCTCGTCGGTAGTGTTGCTCCCCTGATTTAAACAAAGTTGTTAGACATTAAATTTATGGACGAAAACAAAAATATTGAAAGGTTTATGTTTTACCTTATCAGGCATTGTAGATCTTGGGACCTGCCCCAAGCTTCTGCGACGTTCAACTACAGCTTGATAGCCAAAACGGAAAGCAATATTTTTATCTTCCTCCGTAGTTATTGTTCCAAAGTCATCACCCTACATTATATATGATTGTGTATTTTTAATCATATCTGATAGGATTACAAAAACGTTGGAAGGCGATACAATTAATTATAAGATGTTTAGCTACTTAATTATAATTCTTGCAGCTAATTTCAAGTAGCCACCCTGGCCGAGCTTGTGATGGCCCTTTTTCTCAATCCTAGCTTTGGTTGCCTTTGAGGTGTCAGGCAACCTAGCATCAAAATATTGAAGTCAGATATGACGTAGCACACTTTTATTTTAGACATAAAAAAAATTAAAGCTATTGAATTAAAGTTGTAATTTACCTTGCGGGTCCAGTTGGCATTTTTCCTTCTTTCTTTGCCCTTTTCTCTTTTCCGTCATGGATGAGTGCTCTCCACTCACTCTCTGAAACTGCGAGAGGACGCTCACATCTAGGGTTAAATTGCAATTGCGTCCTATAGGTGTCCCTGGTATATTTCAAATATTTGCCGGCTACCTGAGCCACCGCTTTTCTGTCAAATGTGCCGACCCAAAAAAGGGCTTCTAGATAATCTAGAAGTTCTTTTTTCAGGTTGGAATTCTGGGAATTCCACCCTGTACGTATGGTTGGGCCAAAAATTACCAACGCATGGCTCTCCAGAATCCTGTAGAACTCATTGTTTCCTACACAGAATAAAACCAAAAGAAAAAGAAGATATTATCATTAATTTTAAAATAAAAATCATGATAAATATGTTTTAGATAAAGTACATGAAATAGTTAAAATATTAAAATTTACCTGGGAGTTGTACATGCTTTATAGGGACACCCTCATCGTTCACCAACAACGTGCCATTAATGGTCCCTGTGGAGCTGACACATGTAACTCCAGGAAACGCAATAATGTAGTCGGCCATATCAGCCTCATCATTGCCAACACGTTCAGCGGTTGGCTGGGTGTCTGCTTGGGCAGGGTGTGTTTCTTGGCTAGCACCTAAAGGAGTAGAAGGTGTACGAGAGGGTTTTTGGGCAATCTCTTGCCCTTGTGTCCCACTACCACCAACACCGGGTTCCGCAAATGCCAGAAAACGCTACATACAAAAGAACTTTTTGTTAGTTTAGTCAATGTAAAAATTAAAAATCAAACTATCACAATTCATCTCATGCAGAACAAAAAAATATCCTTTTGACTTTTTATTATTACCTGATATCTATTTAGCTGCCTCATAAGATGTTGTATCCTCTCTTCTGTTTCAGGTGTTTGAGGCGCATCTATCAAAGCATTAAATTCCGACCTTGCATCTCGTGTCTTTTTTTGCAACAACGACATTGGAGATAGGGATGAAGAAAGCTCTTCCTCAAAGAGGGAATCATCAGGCGTACCATGGCTAGGTGTCTGCATATTTGAACAAAATTAATATTATTTCAATTATGTACATAACTAAAATACCTAAAGATAGAGCAATGCTGGCACTTTACATGTTCTTCCGCTGGCCTCTTTCCGCGATCATCCCGTCTCGGGGTTGTTCCTGCACTGCTCTGATCAGTCTGCCACATTGCAATAAAATTATAAATGTAAAAAATTGAAAACAATATCTAACTTGAAAACACAAAATGAAAACTGAAATAATTTCTAATAAGACACCGAAAGACAGAGTTAGAGTTTCAAATATGCCTTGCATTGAATTCAGTCCTGGAAACATGTCATTGCACATTAAGGCACCCAAACATTCAATCCACGAATGATATATTTAAGTAGGCTTCTCCTATTCGGGAAAACACCATACCTATAATGCATTCACTTGCATGTATAAAGGGAAAGGAAAACATGTTTTCATACAACGGTGACAAAGGCATCTTGGGGAAAGGTATCTTCACTTTTATTTATGTTGTTCACCCACACCACTCTCGTGTTTTCACTAATCCTGTTTTGTCATTTTTGGATTCAAATTAAGTTAAGGCCTTAAGTATTTTTTGACCTTTCGGTGTAGTTTTTATAAGTGGCATGTATGGATTTTCCATTAATTCCGCACTTTTTCTCTTCATGCGCATGTTTCCCTGGAAATCAAATGCATGATTTAGTCCCATACATTTAACAAGTTGTTGGATCAACTCCATAGGAAATATCATGTTTCCTATTCAATCATAATTTATCTCAGTTAGGGTAGGTAGGAAGGTTTTCCCTTTGTATTAATAGGGCACTTCTAGCTTGCATTTTTATTATATCTTTCAAATTTAGTGTCGTTTCAATTAGGGCATGATTTTTTGCAACTTTCAAGGTGAGAATGAACAAAGAAATTTTTTTGTGATGGGTGACTGTATATGACTCCATGGCCAGAGGAAAAGGCACTAATCTACTTCTTCAAATATCTATAGTTCTCATTCACCTCATACGGAGATGGTCCCTGATTTTGAGCCAAATGTTGCAGCAAAAAGTTCCCCCCCTCCATAATTTGATATTCAATGGAAATTTCTTAAATTAATGATGGGGCATGATTATGGAACATTGGCACATACATATGTAATGGAATTCCAAGATCATGATATATGTTTGCATATGTTTATGGCAATGTTCCACCAAGCCCCCTGGAGGTGGGAGTGAGGGGGCGAGGGAGCGCGGGAGCGGCCTATGCAAAAGCTCCCTACCAATTTTCAGGAAACGTGGGGGGACGTCGGGGTCATAAAAATTATAAAATTTAATATTTAAAATGTAACTATATTTTTGCAAGGAATGTATATACAGTCATCATACACTTGCATCATGAAAGATAAATCATAAATGATAAAATTACAAATCGATGATTGATGAATCATATAATTGAAACAAATTTAAATGTTAAAACATACATCATACAATCATGCATGTAAGTTTGTAATTTTGTAACTATATAATCATTAATGTAACTACTAAAAATGTACAATGAAAATAAAGTTTAAGATATCATATGACATATTATATCAAGATTCAAAATAGAGTTTAAACTGAAGTTTACAACTCAAGTCCGAAACATAAAACTTAAACGCAAATAAGTTATGTCTGAAACATAAAACATAAAACATAACATATGAATATCAAATGATATCATCATAATGATAAATGAGCATAAATGCTCAAGTTAATGCCCCACTAGTCTCTGCATCCAACTTCTGCATGAATATATCAAGATCAACCATGTCACCATCTAAATCAGAATCACTTGGATTCTCAAATATGCTAAGTGGCACATCAACTTTTAACACGAAACCATAAACTAAAAGGGGCGGTGAGGGGACGTGAGGGGGCGTGAGGGAAACATCCCCTAGAAGTCCCCAAGACCCCCGTGCGCGAGGGGGTGAGGAATCTAGACCCCTAGGTGGGGGGGCGAGACCCCGTGTAACACTGGTTTATGGAGGTGGTGAAGCAAAAAAGAGCTCAAATAGAGCTGAAATTTTTCACATAAAAATGACTGTGGGCTTGACTAATGGTTCCATTTAAAAAATGATATCTAGACAGAGAATAAGTGTAGCATGCAAACATGCATTGAAAATCCATCTGAGTTTGCATTGTATTACTTATGATGGATTCAAATTTGGGTTTCAAAATGCCAGGTTATGGCATGATTTTGTCGAGGAACCCTTAGTTGGATTCTCATGTTGGTTTAATTTATATTTTAAGTTTGTTTTGCAATCTTTGGGTGATAGTAACTCATGAACTAGGTTACCAATGTGTAACAATCATATTTCAAGAATAAAGTTGTGATTTTTTTATAATATTATTATTATCTATTAGCTACGAGTATTGACACCTAATGCCTGGAATTTTGACATCTTGATAGCATGGATAATTTCGAAAATGTTTCTAGTAATGTTAACATAATAACTATCATTACATGTCTTCACTTTTTTCACCATAATAGACTTGTGATATGGACTCATCACACAACTTCATATGCTATGTCCCAACAAGTTCAAACTGGTTGAACCTACCTCATAGTGTGGTTATTAAGGACAAGTTACTTGATATATAACTCGATAGCATAGACCACGTTGCAGTTCTAAAAAGAATCCTCAAGTGTCAAAAAAACTTCACAATATGTTCTACTATAAAGCCTTTTTGGATACCTGAAATAATATATGTATCATTGATGACTTTTAAAGTATGACAAGATCTAGAGGGAAAGGAAATCAATGGAAGAGTGATCCACCAATGAGAACCTAGAATGTAGCATCAGATGAGTTAGAGTCTAGGAAATTGAAAGCCTATAATTTTAATTAGTGATGAAGGACATCACATAGGTAATTATATTTTCATGTAGAATAATCTGTTAATTCAAATTTAAACTACATAATATGAAAGGCATACCATAAATTTTTCCACGTAAGTCCAAACAACCTATAAAAAGGGAAAACCTTCTTTTCCATGGGAAATAATTTACCTTTCCTTTTTCAAGACAATCTAAATCACAAAAAATATGAACTATACCGCACACATTCTTGGATAATGTGAAAGTGGAAAAGGAATACCCTACACAAGTGATGCACACATGTACATTTGAACACTAATAGATTTTTGTAGTTGAAATGCAATGTTTGTTTTCATTTAAATGTAGGGTTTTTAAAGCAGGGAGAAATAATGGCTGCCAAATTAAGTTTCTTTGGGAAAAATTTAAATCTTGTATTGGGTGATGAAGATAATAGAGGGTATTGAATCTTGATTCTTGACATCTAGAGAGAACCCTACAGCCTAACACAATCCAATGGAATTGACCAAAAAAACCCAAATAGAGTCAACCCTACTATAGGAGGAAGGGCCTGCAGCAAGAACTTACCATTTTTATTCTGAAAGAGCTGAGGGCGAACGCCGAGGGCTAATGTTGTCTGCAGAGCTGAAAGGAACGCCAGGGCACTGCCGAGGGCAAAGGCTGCTCCGCAAGAGCCTGAGGGCGAATGCAGGCGAATGCCGTTCGAAAGAGCTGAGGGCTAATCCAGGGCGAATGCCGTTTCCGCAAGAGCTCGTGTGGCGACAACAGGGCTTAATGGGCTGCTCGCAAGAGCTCGGTGGCGACGTCGAAGGCGAATGCCGTTTCCCGCAAGAGCCGAGGGCGCTAAAGGGCGAATGCTGAGGGCGAATGCTGTTCTGCAAGAGCGGAGGGCGAATGCGCGCGTGATATCAGACATTAATGTAGCACACATGTACATTTGAACACTAATAGATTTTTGTAGTTGAAATTCAATGCTTGTTTTCATTTAAATGTAGGGTTTTTAAAGCAGGGAGAAATAATGGCTGCCAAATTAATAAGCGTTTCTTCGGGAAAAATTTAAATCTTGTATTGGGTGATGAAGATAATAGAGGGTATTGAATCTTGACTCTTGACATCTACAGAGAACCCTACAACCTAACACAATCCAATGGAATTGACCAAAAAAACCCAAATAGAGTCAACCCTACTATAGGAGGAAGGGCCTGCAGTAAGAACTTACCATTTTGCAAGAGCTGAGGGCGAATGCTGTTCTGCAAGAGCTGAGGGCGAACGCTGAGGGCGAATGCTGTTCTGCAAGAGCTGAGGGCGAACGCTGAGGGCGAATGCCGAGGGCAAATGCTGTTCTGCAAGAGCTGAGCTCGAATGCTGACCGCAAATGCTGTTCTGCAAGAGCAGAGAGCGAATGCGCGCGTGATATCAAACGTAGCTATTGCGACAAATACCAAACATTTTTATGTAGCGCGCATATAAGTTTCAAATTTTTATGTAGGGCCCATATAAGTTTGGTATTTTTATGTAGCGCGAAAATAACTGTCGCTATACCGACGGCGGAAAAGGTGTCGCTATTAGGATGGTGCCTCCAAACATCGCAATGGCGACACCTAGACATTGTGTCGCAGTTGCGACGTTTAGAGGCAGTCGTCGCAATAGCGACGCGTTGGGCCATAGTGTCGCAACTGCGACGTCTTTAAACGTCAGAATTGCGCACTCATCTTCTGCGGTCGTATATATAGAAATTTTTCTATAGACGTCAGATAGTTGCATGCAACATGAGTGTATTTAAAATTTCCGACATTTAACATGAGTAGGCTGAGAAACAAAAATAAGAATTTCAAATGTAGTGAAATCAGTTAAGAGTGAACAAAATAACATCTCTTTACCATGTAAAGATGATTTGCAAAGATGTAATTTTGATTCCAAAGTTATGATTTTCATCCTAAAATGTGATTTTTATTCCAAAAAGATGTAACTTTTATTTTTATTTTTTAATTTTATGTCATTTAATATGTAATAAGTACAAGGTTCCCAAGCTTCCAAATCAGAGTTCCACATTCAAAAAAATAAAATATCAAAGTGCAAAGAGTTCCTAGTCCATCAAAATGATCAATTGTCAAAGGAAAGATAAAAAAATTGGAAAGGTTTAATTGTGAAGTTTAAAGGTGAATTTGAACATAAAAAAATGGGTTCCAAAAGCATAAAAATCATGATTCACCAAGTACTCAAGACATAATACATCCTCATTTTTCCCCTACAGCATCGTGCAACCATCTCCACAACACAATTTTCAAATCTAGGGAGCGAAATTAGGATTAAAGTGGCAGCGATGCACTCTTGCATCACACGCTCCGCTCCTCCCATAGGTGTTGCGTACCTGCTTGACTTGCTCAGTGAGCTCCAAAATGAAGTGCCATCGCTCTAAACCTTCAACATTGGTTTCCTTCACCCTCCAGCAAGTAAGTAACACCTAATTACCATCTCCTAGCATTCCTCAAGTCAAATTCTCGTGATGTATGAATGTTCTATACAAAATTTGGTGTCTTCTTTATTATAAACCCTAGTTCCACTCCTAATTATCAATTACACTTCCTAAGACTTCCACTACCCTTCCCACATTACAAGTAACCTTTCCCAACCCTTATTTCACTATATCCCTTCCTCCAAATCCCTTTATCCCCTAAACCCTAAGACATAGGTATTTCAATTTCCTAGGCTCCCAAATCCCCATACCTGTAATAAAATTCCTATTCCATAATCCCACAACAATTCCACTCCCTGTCACCTCCCTCAATTTAATAATCCCATTCCCCACTCCCTAAACTTACATTTCACTCCAAATTCATCTCCCTGAGGTTTCTAGCCAAGACACTATGAAAGAAGAAAACAGAGAATTAAGTGAGGAAGAAGAAAGGGAATAGATGAGGCCACACAAAGGAGGAGAGGATCCTCGGACTTGAACCTACAAACACCAAAGAACTCATGGCCTCTCCCATGGTTGTGACATGTTTCAAGCATGTAGGATGCTTTGAATTTTGTGAAAAAATACAAAGGGCCCAACATCACCCTATTTTGAGCGGGCTTTTCATCTCTAATATTCATGAAAACCAAGTAACCCATGCTAGTGTCACTTTCACAGTATCCAAAACCATCATAGCAGCTGCCACTGGAATTCCAAATGTTGGTGAAAATTGGTTCAAGGCAAAAGACTTGGAAGATCATTACTATGAGCCATACATCAAGCCAAGGTACAAGGATGAAGGAAAGGGGGTCTTTCCTTTCTCTTACCTCCTGGATAGGTATTCCCCATGATGAAAATAATCATGAAGTAATTTTCTTCCGAAGGAAGATTCTCCAGACTCTACACCTACCATATCTGATTATTAATGCACTTCACAAGGGTCAAAACGCTCAACATACCTTATTAACTCTTCAGGAGCATTGACAAAATAGCATACATTGTTCAAAAGAGAGATTATCACCAGCAGATGAACAATATTTTTCACCACTCTCTCATCAAGATCATTTTCCTCCATCACCTCAATCAATTGAACATCTAATGGGACACCTTCATAGCTAATGGCATCTTCATTACTCCACCAATTTAACATGATCAAGTTGTGCCTCCACCATCTCATCCTTCCATATCCATTCCTCCATATCAGCCCATAGTACCTACTTCTTCATCAGCCCAAACTACTTCACCCATTTCACCACCATCATCACCATTTCACACTCAGATTGGGTCATCTAGAAGAGCTAAGATCAGTGAGATTAAAAATACCAAAGTGGTTGAGATAGAGACATTGGAAAAAACATATTAGAGAGGTCATAGGAAGGTGCTTTCGAGACTCCTGCAGATTGTGGAAGGGACCTTGACTTCTTCATCGATAAAGCAGGTAGACAAAGGAAAGAAAAAGATGACAGAAGCAAATATTCAGGAAGAGATCAGACATGAGGAGAAAAATCTTCATGAGAGAGAGATGGAGTTTTAACTTGTTGAATTGGATCAACAAGATGATTCTGATATCACTAGCATAGTCATCAAGGAAAAGAAGCCAAGATTAGAAAGCTACAAACTAATATTGATAGATCTAAATTTGTCATTACCTTTCTTGAGTAGGAGAACTAGTAGCTGAAAACCAAACACTTCATTGATGAAGTGAAATTCATCAGAGCTCAAAGAGAGGAAGAAACGGCCTAATTCTTACTTGAAGGGACACTAGAAAAATATGGTGTGCTAGATGAACCAGAAGAACAAGTACCAAGAAGAAGGCCAAGGAATAGAGGTTTGAAAATAGAACTATAAATAGAAAGTTATAAAGAAAGAAAACTAGCAGATGAGGTCACTCTTAATGAGCAATTTACAGTTGTAATCAATGAGGATAAAGAAGGTTGGCTTCAGGAAATAAATGACCACCTTGAGAATCTATTGAAAAGGGCCAAGAAATACCATGATATTCAGAGAAGGATGGAAAAGCACTATGCTAAGAGAAACAACATTGCAAGGTCAAAACTTTAAAAAGCCAATGCAAAAATTGAAACCCTAACCATGTAAGAAGAGAAAAGAAGGATTGATATCCTTGCTGAAGCCTCAATCCATGCCTAACCCTCATCATCAGCCACCATTCAGCAAATTTTTGCAACTTTTGATATACTTTTGCAATTTTTTGAAGTGTTTTTGCATTCCTTGACAGTCATGTGACAGTTGGACTATTAGGAACGCAGCGCCCTAGGTGTTGCGCTTTTGTTTGGGGCATATTTTGGTCAAAAGGAGACCACCATTGGATTCAGATTAGGGAAAAAATACAGGTCAAAAACTTTTCTAGTCTTGTTTGGTCAAAATGGTAGGTGAAAATTTCAAAAAACACAAAAAAAAAAATCACACTTCTGCCTCCTTTTTCACCTTAGCACTGCGCTCCTGAGCAGTCTTGGGAGAATCGCTTTTTGGGAGGTCAAATCAAGTCAACTCTACAAACGAAGCACCAATCTGGAAAGTACAATGGATAAGATTTCTAATTATCTATCCCGAAGTTAGTTTGGACACCTGAAACCCATCCAAAACTCAGTTGCAAGATGGAGGGCACTCCTGACACTAATGCTGCACACCTGGCACTCGTGCTGTGCTCCTGACCATTGTCTAATTTTTCTGAGTTTTCTCTACAATTTTGATTTTCACCTTGGGAAATCATGTTTTCACTTATGTAATTGATGGAATTAAATGTAATTATCATGTTTATTAGTTACCTAGGGGTAAATACATTATGTAAATGTCATCATGAAGTGAAATTAATTAGTTTAATAGAAGTAAGGGTTGGGTCACTTTGACCTCCCTATACTCTAGGTATTAGTTCAAATTATTGTGGATCAGCTCCTCAACTTATGGATTCGACCCCTGAGGCTGAGAGAGGTTGTTTGAGGTCTATATCTTGTAATTTTTCACTCATTTCAGAGGTTGTATGTTGTGTTAGTGATGAGAGACTCTAGTGTAATCATTTTGGCAGGAATTTAATGAAAGTATTGCAGCTATTTCTTTGGGATACCTATGGTATGGAAAATTAGAATTGTTTTTTCTTTAGTTTCATATGTATGAATGTTTTGTCTTCATAATCCATTGCACTTCTATTGTATGTTCATATTCAAGTTGATAAGCATAATTCATCTCTCATGCTCTGTTTTGGGAAAATCTTCATAATTTGTTCATTTTTCTTCAGTTTAGAAAGAATACATGTTTTCCTTGCTCTTTCTAGCATCTTACCTGTCTGAATCATCTCATCCCAATAACCCTAATGTGTTATATTTTCTAACTACCTTGCCCCATTGAATGGACTGTAATCCTAATCTTATTTTCCATGACTTAGCCTCTTTGACCTAATTCACCCATCTAGCAAAACTAACTCAAAAAAAAAAAACCCCTGTACTCATATCTAGCCTAAAACCCTCATTCATATAGCCCTCTTGCTGTGACTTTGTGGAGAGAGCCCTCTTCGGTTTGGCAAGGCTAGCTACCAAGCTAAAATATTGGTCTATGGTTACCTCTATTTAGACTCTTTCTTAGCCTTAGAGATCCGGTGGTGTGATAACATATTGGCGTCGTTGCCGGGGAACGAAAGATTTATTTTCCCTGGGTGTATGACAAAAATAATTGGAATTTTATCCTTTGGATGATAAGGTTAAGTTTCAAAAAGGTTGATTCAATAATTGCAGTGCTAATATTGTAGAGCTGGCTTCGAGAAGATATACCAAAGCGAATCCTGATCCTGATCCAACTGATCTAGTAGAAGATCTAGAGAATATTTTCCGAAGGCATAGATATAAAACTACAAACATTCAGTCATGACGAGTTCCATTGGTAAGATCTACTTCATTTCCTGCTAAACTAATATATCTTGAAGATATATTGTATGATATGAAATTTTAATTGTCATTGTTTAGATCTAAATCTGAAACCTGTTTATCCGACATAATTTTCGATCCTTTAGGACTCTATGAGGTCAAGTCACTATCTAAATTAGATATTAGTCCTCTGAAAGATTTTATTTTTTAATAGATTAAACATGAATTAGACCTTGATATCAAATATTGGATCCAATTCTACCATCAAGAAGAAATAACTGTCTCAACTCAATCTCAAACTCCATCATTTATACCTAATACTTCAGTGCCTACAGCTATTGTTCCACTACCTATTCAGCCAATCCATCTTGTTGTCAATCCAACACTTCACTCAGCAGGAATCATGGAAAGATTTTATCTGCATATCTTACCTGCTCAATTGAATTATTTACCTCAGGGTTATGGCCAAAGACTCCCCTAGTTTGATGAAAACTCTACCATATCTATAAGACAACACATTGTTAAGGTCATTGACTTCATAGATTTGGAGGAATTAATGCTGACAATGCAAAAATGAGGATTATAGCCGAGAGATTCTCTAGAGATGTAAAATTTTGCTTTAGATCCTTAACTGCTAATTCCATTTCCCATCCAGACTAGTTGATTGATGCATTTATAGCCCAGTGGGAGGTAAAGAAAAATAATTTATAGTTTCTTTCTGAGTATGAGAACATAAAGAGAAATATTAACGAATCAGTCCAAGATTTCAATACTCGCTTCAATATAATTTATAATGTAATTCCCATTGAGATCAAGCCTCCTCTAGGTTTAGCTCTCATACGTTATCCAGATGAATTTGATCCCAAAATGGCCTACCAACTAAGGGAAAGAAATCTAGCTACACTGGAGGATATGCAAAAGAATGCGGTCAACGTTGAAGCAGATCTTCTAATGAAGAGAGATAGAGATATAAATTAGATAAAATTCACTATTAAAGATGAACCATCCACCTCTTCTTCCAATGCTAAGATGGATACTTTGATAAGGACTATTGAAAGGATGGTTGACAGGATGTCCATCACTGAGAGATTGCCTGAGGTCAGAAATCCTAACTACAGAGGCCAACAACAACCTTAGTTAAGGATCAAGGAGAGAGAACAGCAAGCACCTGAGCAACCACCACAACAGCAGCAAATTAGGAAACCCTTGCACCAGAATTATGCTCAAGGATAAGAATAATATGAAGACACAGTTGTTGAGGAAAATATCCTTTTCAAGGCAGATGATTTGCCTATGTTTTTTAAGGAATATGAAGATTATTTTGAAAAGAAAAATGAGCCTAAGGATGAATATTTTATCCTTTCCAGTTATCATGAATTGGAGATCAAATTAGATGATTATCAGCGGGGGTAATTGAATGCACTTAGTTCACAAAATAGGCAGATGTCATTAAGGAGAAGAGATGTGTGGGTTAATCCCATTCAGAAGAGAGCATCTTAGCAGAAATATTCTCAGACAAGGCAGAATCCTTTAAGTAATCAGATTAAGGGAAAAGATCCCGTAGTCACAAATCAGAAAAAGGTAAATCAACCATCCACAAGTTCAAAAAATAAGGAAAAGGACAGTAAGAAGAAACAAGTTCCATAAAAATACCATGCTGGAAAAGGAGACATTGTCATTAAAGAGGTAGACAAAACAACTACCCTCAACCTAGAAACTGAAATTTCAAAGTTAAAAGTGTCTATTCCTTTAACCGAACTTGTTAAGAATAACCAGTATAAGTCCCATATTGCCAATATGCTTAAAGTAGATCCTTTGTCTGACATGGTCAATGTCGAAGATGATCAACCTGAACTCATTTTTGGTCCTGCTATTGATGGTCAGTTAGAAGATAGCGAGGTTCCTCCTTTCTACTTGAGTCTAAGAATCCACCAATGCATTTTACATAATTCCATGTTAGACTTCGGAGCCTCACATAATCTAATGCCAAAATCTATTATGGAAAAGTTGGGCCTTGACATCACCCGTCCTTATCATGACTTATACTCCTTCGATTCAGGTAGAGTCTTTTGTATTGGCCTTATTAAAGATTTTTTAGTCTCCCTAGAGTAGATTCCAGCAAAGAATTTTATAATGGATTTGATGGTAGCTAACATACCGCCACATTTTGGCATGTTGTTGTCAAGATCCTGGAGGGGGGGAATTGAGAGGCACATTGCAATTAGACTTTTCTTATGCAAATATCCCTGTTTTCGAGAAATTGAGAAAATTGTACCATGAAACCAAGATGAAATATATGATCACAAGTAAATAAATTCCTAACAATATTTGATAAATTTTGTACATATAGATTTAGAGTCATTCATTTTGTTTAATGATAACAGCTTAAATGATGTTGATAGCTAGCTAGTAGATTTAGAAGATGTTTCAGAGATTCATAATTGCATCAGAGAAGTTATAGCAAAGGAAAAAGAGAATCTATCAGGCTCATCAGAATAACCATCAGATGAAGCAGAGAAAATTTTAGAACATCCATTAGATAAAGTGGAAGAAAGTCCGAAAAAGAATGAAGAGACAGTTCAGAAAATTGAGCCAAAAAAGAAATCAAAGTTTCAACACTTGGAGGATTAAAATGGTCTATTTTCGATGGACTTTGATGGTACCCTGGGAAAAGACAGGGAATGCATTGGAATTTGGTCTGCAGCCCATTTCATCAACAAAATAAGGTCCCTACAAATGTTAGATTATGCTCTTATAAGTTAGATTTTGATTACACTAACAATGAAGCTGAGAATGAAGCACTGATTACTGGCCTAAAAATCTTGAAGAAACTAGGTGAAAGAAGGATTGTTATGTATGGTGATTCATAACTTGTGATCAAGCAAGTTAAAGGTGAATACCAAGCTAATCATCCTCGAATGAGACGATATAGGAATGTTGTACTAGATATTTTGAAAAAATTTCAGGAGTGTATACTTACAGTTGTGCCAAGGAATCTAAATCTCATGGTAGATTCATTGGCTAAATCTGCAAGAAATTTTAAGATCCCCATCTTTTCAAACAAGAAATTTGAGATTCATGTGAAACACCATCCCACTGTTCCCGATAACTTGCGGTATTGGCAAGTATTCTGGGATGATAAGCAAGTAAATAACTTTCTCCAAGGTGAGGAAGAATTTGAGAATTTTTCCATAGATGAAATTTGTGATAAAGATGACTAGGATATAGAAGAAACTCAAATGGATATAATACAGCTGAAAGACAAAAATATTCCAAAGGGTCTCATACCTTTGGAAGAATTGTTTGACCAAGATTATGTATCAAGAAAGCCTACATTGGTGCCTACGATAAAGGGTGTTGAAGATGTGAAAATTGGGATAGCAGACAAACAAAATATGGTTAAACTATCCAAGTCCTTATCTCTTGAGGTAAAGGTTGAATATGTTAAATTAATTTCTGAATTTTCTGATGTTTTCGCATGGGAATATGATGATTTAAAGGTGTATGACAATAATATCATTCAACACACTATTCTGATCAAGTCCGATCAAAAGCCCTTTCGAAAAAAGTTGAGAAGGATAAATCCCAGATTGTTGCCATCAATTGAAAAATAGGTAAATAGACTTTTCAAGTCTGGTATTATTGTCCCTATCAGATTCTCTGATTGGATTTCAAATTTGGTCCCAGTAAGAAAGAAGACTGGATAAATCCAGCTCTACATATATTTTAGGAACTTGAACAAAGTGTCCCTCAAGGACAACTATCCACTTCTGAAAATGGATCACATTCTTCAAATATTTGTTGGTTCTTCCCGAATGTCACTGTTGGATGGCTATTTGGGGTATAACCAGATTTTGGTGCACAAGGATGATCAGGACAAGACAGCATTTACTACACCTTGGGGCATGTTCAAATATGCAAAGATGCCATTTGGTTTGAAAAATGCAGGGGCCACATTTCAGTGGGCCATGGACATAGCATTTGCCAATGAAAAATATGTTTTCTTTGTTGTTTATTTAGATGACTTGACGGTGTTTTCACTTTCTGATAATGAACATTTTCACCATTTAAGAATTATTTCTGAGAGATGCAGGAAGTTCGGAATATCTCTCAACCCAAAGAAAATCCTTTTTTCCATGGAGGATGGAAAACTTCTCGGTCACATCATCTCTAAGGATGGGATCCAAATTGAACCTTCTCGTGTTCAAGAAATTCATTAGATTGATTTCCCTCGCAGAAAAAAGGAAATAAAAGCATTCAACGGTAAGATGAATTTCTTACATAGACTCATTCCTAATTTGGTTGAGCATATTAGAGAATTGACAAATATGTTGAAGAAAGATAATGATGTGAAGTGGTCTGAATATGCCCAAAATTCTTTCAACTTAGTAAAGTTTGCATTGACTACCAACCCTGTTTTGATAAGTCCTGATTCTACTCTTGATTTCATAATATTCTCATTTTCTTTTGAGCACACCATGGCAGCAATCTTGATGCAGAAAAGGGATAAAACAGAGCTACCAATTGCATTTTTCAATCGCAATATCAGAGATGCAAATCTTCGCCACAACATCATAGAGAAATAGGCTTTGGGTTTTGCAAAGCACAAATAAATATTTCAGAGTTTACATAATACATTCACATAATCTTGCCTATGTACCTAATGCAGTTGTAAAAGAAGTTCTCATGCAGACAGAACCAGAAGGTAGGAGAGGGAGATGGATATCAGCGTTACTGTAATATGACCTTGAGATCAAGCCCACCAATCTGATCAAAGGTCAGGGCTTAGCGAAGCTCATGGATGAGTCAATTCTTCATGCTCTAGACATCAACTTAATTTCAGCCTTATCCGATAATGAAGAAGTGAATCTCATTCAGGTATCCGATTTATTTTTTTCATATCCACGATATTCTGATATTATTTATGTTTTGCAACACCTAAATCTTCTTGTAGGCATGACTAAGATTCTAGGAAGGTCTTTGAAACTCAAATCTTCAAAGTATTGCATATTGGACAATGCACTTTACTGGAAGGATCCTGGAGGTGTGCTGTTGAACTATTTGGTCGAAGAAGAATCTAAGGAAGTGATGAATGACTTCCACAAAGGAGATTGTGGGGGCCACCTATATTGGAAGACCACGACCAATAAAATATTGATAGAGGAATATTATTGGCCGACACTTTTTGCAGATGTCTACAAAGAACTAATGAGTTTCCACGAATGTCAAGTTTTTCAGGGTAAGAGAAAACCTCTCCCATTACCTCTTCAACCTATTTTGTTACATGCACCATTTCAGTAGTGGGGCCTAGATTTCATAGGAAATATTCATCCAACATCATCAACACAGCATAAGTGGATATTGACAGCCATAAGTTACCTTACAAAGTGGATCGAAGCGATCCCAACTAGGAAAGCAACAGAGTATGTCATCATTCAGTTTTTAGAAAATAATATTTTGTCTCGTTTTGGTTGTCCTGCTAAGATTATCACAGATAACACAGAAGCATTCAAGTCTAAAAATATGACTGAGTTTTGTGACAGATATAAAATTAAGTTGGGACACTCTACAACCTACTAGCCGCAAGGGAATGAATTGGTGTAATCCTCTAATAAATCCTTGATAAATATCATTAATAAAATGTTACAGGCAAATAAAAAGAATTGGCATAAGAAGCTGATCAATGCATTGTGGGCAGACCATGTGAGTAATGAGAAGTATATTGGCATGTCTCCTTTTCAAGTTGTGTATGGTATCGATACCATGTTTCCTTCATCATTGGCAGTCCCGGTAATGAAATTGTTGCAAGAAGAAGGGATTGAGTAAAATGACATACAACGCTGGATAAATCAAATGATAAACCTTCAACAGATGGGAGATGAAGTATTTCAAAATAATTCAAAACTCCATGACAAGATAAATAAGATCTATGACCGTAAAACTAAGGAATACAACTACAAGGTTGGAGATGTGGTACTCTGCTAGGATGCTAGAAATGAGGACAAGGGTAAGCATGGAAAATTTGAAAATTTATGGAAAGGCCCATATCATATTTCAACTTTTCAGGGACAGAATGCTTATTTTCTAGAAGAGGTGAATAAACAAGATTGTTTAGGAGGACCATTCAATGGTAGGCTCCTTAAACATTATCTTTTCTGAAGCACAATTTTCAATCAGTTTTCCATTTCATTGTAAATATCAGTTACTTTTTCTGCGTGTGAAGTAGAGAAACACTAGAGTTTGGAGCCCGAAGTGAATGCCATGGAGCTTCACTGATTTTCTTCCATTTTCAAAAATTTTAGTTTTCAGTCAAGTAAGTCAGTATTAAGTCAATTTTCAGTCATTAGAGTTTGTCTTGAGTCAGCCTATTTTTTCAGAGATATGAGTTTTCATTCAAGCTTATTAGTTTGAGTTTTTTACCGTATTGGCCCAATGGATAAGGCACTAATCTACAAAATCCAAAGTTACGTGGTTCTTGACACCTCTTTCAGAGCTATCACCCCCAATAAGGCCAATGTCAGTGTCAGTATTTGCATCCTGGCATCATTGATAAAAAATCCTCTTTTCATATTCATTTGGGATTCCCACTCGAGAAAATTTTATTCATTCCACTAGGTCATGCAAAAAATTTTATAACGATGATAGCCCTAACTCAAAAAATTTCACTTTTTGCATAAATTTTCATTACTTCTTTGGCTCAATTTCATACCTTGCGGTGTACATCATCCATAAAGCTAGGTCTCATGAAAACCACTCTTTCAAAGTCTCATTAGAGTATTTATGGTTTTTCAAGGTTTCATTAGGCCTTTAGGGTTTTTTGAGTCCAGTAAAAACACCATTTCCATTGCATAAAGCCAACAAAATAAGGAGGTAAAAAAAAATAAAATATCTTTATCATGTAATATGATTTGCAAGATGTAATTACGATTCCAAAGTTGTGATTTTCATCCTATGTAATTTTTTGTTCAAAAAGATGTAACTTTAATTTTTATTTTGTCATTTTGTAATAAATTTTAATATGTAACCATTTAAGTTTCCAATTTTAACCTAAGTTCCACATGCTAACAAAGCAAACATCAAAGTGAAAAAAAGTTTCTAGTCCATCAAAATGATCGATTGTCGAAAGGAAAGAAGTTAGAATTGAAAGGTATAGTTTCAAAAGTTTAAAGTGAAAGCAAGAAGAAAAGTGGATCCCAAAGCTCAACACATCTATCCATAAGGCATAAATCCCATCCAAATATCAAAAGGACATTCATTTTTCTCTTTATTCCATTAAGCCATCACTCCCACATCTCAAAATTAAAATTTTAAAGGCGAAAGGTCGAGTTTACGGGAGGCACTACGCCGCAGAACAACGCGCTCCTCACACAGAAAAGCGTTGCACATAGAAAAGCGCTACACACACCAAGGCATTATGAGCATGTGTCCAATTTCGTTTGCCAGCTCCAAAAATTTGTGCAGTGTCTCCCAACTGACAAGAATTTCTCACCTCTAGCAAGTAAAGTAGGGCCTCATCACACCCTCCTTGCATGTCTTGAATGAAAATTTAATGGTGTTAAGTTTCTTGTGTAGGCAGGTTTTCAAAGCTTGCAAGCCCTGAATCACATTCCTAATTTTCCAATTACACTTTCAAAACTTCCCTTTCCCTTCCCACAACTGCAATAACCTTTCCCAACCCCACCATTTCACTGTATCGCTTTCTCCAAAGCCCTTTATCCCCCAACCCTAAGACCTAGGTATTTCAAATTCTAGGCTCCCAAATCCCCATACTTGTAATAAAATTATTATTCCCAAATCCCACAACATTTATAATCCCTATTACCTCCCTCAATTTAATAATCCCTTCTCCCATGTTTTAATTTTTCATCCCATTCCCCACTCTCTAAACCTACATTTCACTCCAAATTCATCTCCACACAAGGTTTCTAGCCAAGACAACATGGAAGGAAAACAAAATTCGGTGAGAAAAAGGAAAGAGGAGGCCACCACAAAGAGGAGGATACTCAAACTTTAACCTACAAACACCAAAGAAGTCATGGCCTCTCCCATGGGCGCGGCATTTTCAATCATAGGATACTTTGAATTTGTGAAAAAGTATAAAGGTCAACATCACCTTACTGTTTTGGTAGAATTTGTATTCTTCATGACAACCAAGTAACCCTTCTTGGCATCCTTTCCACAGTATCCAAAACCATCATAGCATTGCCATTGGAATTACAAATGTTGGTGAAAAGTGGTACAAGGCAAAAAACTTGGAGAATCATTACTATGAGCCATACATCAAGCCGAGGTACAAGAATGAAGGAAAAATGTTCTTTACTTTCTCTTACCTCCTGGATAGGTATTCCCCCATGATGAAAATCATCACGAAGTACTTTTATTGTGAAGGAAAGTTCTCTGAACTCTACACCTACCATATCGCGATTATTAATGCACTTCACGAGGTCGAAATGTATATACCTTATTATCTCTTCGAAGAACATTGAAAAAAGCTGGCATACATTATTCAAAAGAGAGATTATGACCATCGGATGAAAATTATTTTTCACCATCTCATCAATATCATTGTCCTCCATCAATTGATCAATTGAACATCTCATGGGGGACACTTTCATAGCTAATGACATCTTTATCACAATTAAACATGCTCATCTGACATCTCACTATCATCCTTCCACGTCCATTCCTCCATCTTAGCCCATACTATTTACTTCTTCATCATATCAAACTACTTCACCCTTATCACCACCATCATCACCATTTCACACTCGGATCGAGCCATCTAGCACATGGCTAATATCATTGAGCTTGAAAAGACCAAAGTGGGTGAGATAAGGACATTGGAAAAAACATATTAAGAGGTCATGTCTGTACGTGTATTCTCAATATATGTGGAAGGGCCTTTCTACTTCTTCATCGGAAAACGGTAGACAAAGGAAAGAAAAAGATGATGAGAGTAGATATTCGGGGAAGATATTGGGCATGCGGAGGGAAATCTTCATGAAATAGAAATGGAGTTTGACCTTGTTGACTTGGATCAACAAGATGATTCGATATCACTAGCATAGTCATCAAAGAAAAAAATAAAGAATATTAGAGCTACAAACTAATGCCAGTAGATCTAGAATTTGTCATTACCTTTCTTGAGTAGGAGAACCGGCTGACTAATGACCAAACACTTCATTGATGAAGTGAAATTCATCAAAGCTCAAGAGAGGTAGAACAAGCTAAATTCTTGCTTGAAGATACATTAGAAAAATATGGTGTGCTAGATGAAACGAGGAAGAACAAGTGCCAGAAGAAAGGCGAGGACTAGAGGTTTGAAAACAACCCTACAACTAGAAGAAGAAAGAAGACGAAGATGAAGCTCATCTGACGAGGAAGATTCAGTTGTAATCAATGAGAACCGAGGAGCAATGGCTTGACGGGGGACAACCAACATCGTGAGAAGATCACGGGAGAAAGAAAACGTAAAATGATATTCGAGAGAAGGATGGAAAAGCACTATGCCAAGAGCAATTGAAAGGTCAAAACTTAAACAAATCCAATCGAAATTGAATCCTAACCATGAAAGAAGCGAAAATAAAGGCTTAATATCCTTATTGAAGCCTCACTCTAGCTTCAACATGCATCATCCTTTGCTAATAAATATTTGCAAATTTTGATACATTTTTGCAAATTTTGAAGTTTTTGTTCATTCTGGACAATCATGTGATAGTTGGTACCTTGAGGCACTTGTAGCCCTAGGCTGTGCTCCTCTTTGAGCATATTTTTCTCAAAAGGAGACCACCATTTGATTTAGAATAGAGAAAAAACTATTTAAACACTTTTATAGCCCATTTTGGTCAAATTGGCGGGTAGAAAAAGATCAAGTAAATTTAAAAAATCATAGATTATGCCTCCTTTTTCACCTTGGCATTGCGCACCTAAGCAATCTTGGGAGAATCTTTTAAGAGGTAAAATCAATCAACTCGCCTTAAACATATTTAGAAAATGGAGACTAAAATGTCTTCAATATGAAGCTGTATCACAGGCTTAGTTTTGGACACCTGGAACCCATCAGCTTCTGTTGCAAGATGGAGAACTCACACGACACACTAATATTCTTGCCAGCCGATCGTGATTTTTGAAGGTTTTCTACGCAATTTTGATTTTCACCTTGATAAATCATGTTTTTACTTATGTAATTGATGGAAGTAAATGTAATTATGTGTTTTTACACTTACATAGTAAATACATTAGTGTGAAAATTTTTGATGACATGTAATGAACTACCTGCGAAATAGTGGGGATGATTCAATTCTGACCTCCCTACCACACTCTAAGTATTCAACTCGGCTTTTGGTGGAACTGATCCTCCTCTCATGGATTCGACGGCGTGAGAGAGAGATGTCTTTTGAGAGGCGTCTATATCATGTCATGTATCGACTTTCTTTTCATCATGTACGCATTGATCAAAGACTCTGAGTATGTCATCTTGGCAAGAAATTAATGAAAAGGTTGGGTAAAGACTATTTCTTTTGGGATTTACCTGTGGTATGAAAGCTTCTAGCATACGTGTTTCTCTTATGTCTCATTATGGATGAAATGTTTTGTTTGCGTGATTCATTCCATTTCCCTATGCTATTTTGGTTTTCAAGTTAATGAGAAAAATTCATCTTCATGCTTTTATCTTTGGGAAAACCTTCAGTAGTTTGTTTCATCTTCTTCATTTTAGAAATAATTCATGCTTAGCCTTGCTCTCTTTCTACCTCCTCAGCAGCTAATTCATCCCACCAAGAAACTCTAAAAGTGTAGGTTTTACCTACCTTGCCCCATTGAATCTCTACAAACCTAATCCTATTTTTCCCCACGGCTTTTGCCTCTTTGACCCTAATCTCATCCAACAACCCAATTCAACCAATCAAACCCATTACTTATTCTTAGCCTAAAAGTATTAATTCATCCCGACTTCTTAGGCTGTGATTTTGTGGAGAGAGCCCTCTTTGGTTTGGTAGCTAGCTACCAAGTTGAAAATATTGGTCCGTGGTTACCTCTATTGGGATTTCTTCTTGAGCCTTAGAGATCATTTTATAATGTAACAAGGCAGACCTCACTAAAAAGGCATATACATGATTTATATAATGTCCCTAATTTGAATTATTTGTAGTGTTATATGTATGTTCTAGGGCTAGAGTACCAAAGTTAAAAATGAATTTTTAGGGCTAATACAACGTTTATAAGAAAAGCTCATTTGAGGTCATATATGCGCAATAAAAGGCACATATAGTAGTTAGAGAGACTTGATATATTACTACCTTTAAGAGAAAACACCCAAGTTCTACCTAACCAACCTACCTTAGGGATATTAATTTTAGCCCAGCCGTACATGGGGGACACCATTTCACGTTTCATTTCTACATTGCGTGAATTGCAATATGGGGTACCTTGAGGCACTTTGATGCTCATAAGCCAATCGACTTGGGAGGCTAATGTCGCACTTTAAATACATTGTATGATTTCAATCACAGTATACCTATTTATGTGATCCACAGCATCATCCTTCTCATTCTTCAACACTCCCATATGATGCTCATTCATCTCTCATAGACATAGAGTCAACTAATAACTTGTAAAGATATGAAGCTTTCTTTCAATTATGTCTTTGATATTTTACACTATAATGGTACTCGATGATGGGCATAAAGCTATTTGATCTTGTTATATTTTTTCATTAATACATTGTTTCAAATCATTTATTATCGACATACTCATTTGAGATTGAAGTATCTGCTTCACTCGCTTTGCTGAGTTTCTCCTCTTGTTTTATCCAGGGTTTGTCATCTAGGGTTTTTCGATATAAGTTCTCAAAGTTATTTTAGTATGGGGTTTTTTGTTTTGAGATTTTCTCATCTTTTTGCTTTCATTTGGTGCTACAAATAATTATAAATATTAGTATTATCTCAAACAAATTTGATTCGAGTGTTACCGTAAAACAAGACCGTTAGGCTGGTATATGTTGCCTATTTTTTATGTAATGTCTTGGTTACACATATTTCATATGGGTTATTACTAGTGTTACTAGAATAACCCTTCTTTTATGGCTCTACAATGGGAAATAATATCTGCCTCGTTCTTTCTTTTCTTATGTTCACTATCCTCTTCAAATATTGACATTTTATCTAGATGTTTTAGTAACCATAGATATGAATTTAACTTTTTTCTACATGATATATTAATTTTTCCTTTTCCTAGTATATTTCTATTATCTTCTCCCAATATATATTTTCAATTAGCACTGTTAACATGTCGTCCAATTTTCAAAGATTTTATGTCTTGAATCTCATCAAGGATATACATCTTTCTTGAAAGAGTGTCACATCTTTTCTGATATCTACATAGCTAAATCTAACATTACAATATCTCAAAAACATGAATGGAGTAGTTAGATTATAAAAGGTACGCAACTCACACCATATCTCGTATAAGGAGATATGTATCATTATGTGAGCCAGTATGAAAAACTTAATAAAATTCAGCTGGAGGGTTTGCAAATTACGAGTTTTTAAATTGATTTTTTGAGAGATTTTATGTTAAATTTTAAACACATAAATACATGTAAATAAACTCTAAAATATAGAGAAACAAGATACAAAAGCAACATAATAATAACCACAACACAACATACTGATGAAGGAGTTTGCCCCTCTTGGTTACGTGTCTAGTCCCGACTTCCAATGGCTTTAGACCTCTCTATTATGCACTCAAAATAGTGATTTCATACATTTAAAGTGCTCAAATCGCTTTCCAAAACATGTTCCATCAACTTCGCATCACAAAAAATGTCCGTCAGCATCTTTCTGATCCTGAAATTCATACAAAAACTAGAGAAGTTATGAGCCTCCCTAGTTTTCCCCACAACCACACCACAATTTCCCTGCATCCGCATCAGATGGTATAGATCTTCACCCTTAATTTGGCTAATGCGGGTGACAATTTCCTAGAACTCTGAAAAATCGTGGGAACATTAATTTTCCCAATGATGCCTTAAGTTCGAAAAATCAAACATATTGTATTGGAGCAATATATATATATATATATATATATATATATATATATATATATATATATATAAAAAAAATGTGGATGGTTAGCGAATTGAGTTTAAGTGTCACATTGCATGAGTTAATCCACAATTAGATGGATGACTTCACAACTGCAGTCCCCATGATGGCTACAGCAGGCTGTCACATGGTTATGGTGACCATGACTAGTGACGTGCAATAGTTAGAACTCCGCCACAGTTCTAGCAAATGGGTCATCTTAAAATGTTATATGGGGGACGGGGCGTAAGCCCGGCCCACTCACTTCAAACTCTTCCATGTGAGACTTTAACATAAACTTTCAGACCATTATATAATAATTAATATCTTGGTCCGTTGGTAATGAATTATGTTGTGGTGAGGTCTGCTGGCCTCCCACGTGTCTACGAATGCATGGCCTCCGGTTGGGCACGTGGCAACATGTGTTTGGCCACCAAAACAACAATCAAACTCATCCAAGACAAAGCCAATCAAAAGAGGACAAGTGGCGAGGCCATATTGGCCTTAAAAAATACCTGTTTCAACGAAATCGGAAGAGGCCACGTGGTAGCCTACCACCTGCCAAAAATACACAATCACTTGTCCTTTTTTTTGCAAAATTAACTTGTTTGGAGTGGACAGAACACGCTTCGGGAGCATACGATGTCGCTTGTGAAATGAGTTGCGCTAGATTCAAAACAACGACATCTATGAAATCTTTTAGGTTCCACACTAAATTCAACAGTCCTGTATGTTCTGATCACCTAATAACTCCTCCACACTAAAAGCTTTTGGACCCCAAAAGATCACTTTTAGTTGTTCATTAGATAAGGGTACAATCTCCCTCACATTTCTAATCTCAATCCATTTTTTCCTTTCTGGATTTGTGCCTTTGATCCCCACATGAAGGTACTCCACATTCCCTCGTTTTGAAGACCTTGTTCTTCTATCAAGAATGAGTGTCTAATCCGTAGTTCATTTAGGTATCTGTGGAGAAAAATCCTCAATGGAATGAATCTAAACATGTTCTCCTTGATATTCAATCAAAGTTGGCTACATATAACCTTCGAGTTCTCAACATTAAAAACATCATAAATTTTTATATATGAAGGAAAAATCCAACTCTGAAGCACACTATCGCCTAATCTTTTCTAAAATTATAAATGGACCATATCAAATTTGTTTCGATTTTTTGCTTATCACTGTCCAGTAGCCTTTCTTTGCTAATGTGAAGCCAAAATTCATCACCGACTTAGAATTTGTGATCTACAGCGATCTTACTGCCTTTTTTGTACTTGACTTGGCTCTTTTTATAGCTATTCTTTGACTGATTGATGCACCAATTGGATTTGTTCAATGAAACATTTAGATTTGTCTATGTCATTATGACCATCAATAGCAACATCCTTGTAAAAATGAAATCCAAAGGAGATCTAGGCAAGTATCCCAAACATGCCGGTAAATGGCGAATGAATGGAAGAGTGCTTGGCTCTGGGTTGTAAGCATGTTGAATGTAGTGCAAGGTTTCATCTCACAACTTAGGATGCTTGTTTCAGTTACCATGAAGAATATGTATCACTGTCCTATTCACCACGTCCGTCTTGATCATATTTTTCTCGATGAAATACCGTACTCTTTCAATTTGGTGTCCATGAATCCCCACAAGGTTGACCAAAAGTTCCCAACAAAGTCGAATTTCATCACTAACAATGGATGTAGGGTAATCCAAAATGAAACCATACATTCTAAAAGGATAACTGGAAAGGGTGTTGTTCAATCTGTAATTTTCTTTTTACATGGTATCAAAATACACATTTTGCTGAACCTATCCACAACTACAAAAATATAATCATGATTTCTCTTTGACATGGGAATACCTCCAACAAAATCCATAGAGACACTCTCCCATGCATGAGAAGAGTACCGAAAGTGGAGTGTACAATCATAAATTTCATTTCTAGGCTTACTGATGACAACAAATAATGAACAACTCTTAATAAAAACGTGACACACTTTCAAGCATATGAGGGATAATAACAATACCTATGTAGATGTAGCATCGTCTTTACTTACACTGAGACGTGACCAACAATAAGAGAAATGTGTGCCTTCTACAATGTTGACTCTTTCTCCCTGTGGAATACAAAGCTTTACCAAGATGGTACAAAAATTTATCATGCATGTGATAATCCAATTCTACTTGGTTCCCTTTAACTTAAATTTTCACATGTTTACATCTTGAAAATCACTATCTAAAGCATATTGTT
The DNA here is from genome assembly GCA_034641835.2 of Pinus albicaulis. NCBI lineage: Eukaryota > Viridiplantae > Streptophyta > Pinopsida > Pinales > Pinaceae > Pinus > Pinus albicaulis. The sequence goes on along the minus strand of JAXQQM020075790.1, from coordinate 59,766 downwards.
CAACATAAATCTCATGAGAAAACACAATTTTTCTTAAAGAGTCGTTTGCAACATCAACAATAGGCCTAGAAAGCATGTGCCGCAACTTTATTGTATATGTATATTTTATACCCGATCACCATGGAATTGTTGAAGAAAAACCCATCCATTGGAAGTGCCTTCAATGGTTGCAACTTTGTTTAGCGATTGCAAGTATTGAAATGGTTGATGATCAGATGAATTGTTGTTTCTTTTTATACCCATCAAGTAGTGTTTCCACTTTTTCACATTTTGCACTAGTAGCATAACTCCTCGTCATATGTAGGATAATTAATCACCGCACTATTAAAAGTTTCCGAATAGAAAAATAGATAGGCTTACCATGTCGCATGAGGACCGCTGACAGACGACGTAATCATTAACATCGTCTAAATCTCAAATGACCTGTCTCAAGTCCGGGAAATAAAAGTAATAGATCTGAACCGATATTTTCTTTCAATGCATCAACATTTATTTCTATTTTTACCTCCCCACCGGAAGACCTGCTTTCACACTTGTCAATACATGCAATGGAGTTAGCATAGAAGCAGTAGTTAGCATAAAATTCCCTTCAATATTGGGTTGCTCCCCAAAAAATATTTCTTACCTAGTATATGTTTTGGGCTTTGGCCAATTCAAAATGAAATCAATCTTGGAGGGATCTATTTTTCTAATTCACCTCCTCCAACAATAAGACCCAAATACACTAAAGAAGATTTTCCAAACTCACACTTTGACATGTTTAAAAAATCGTATTGTTTCCTTTCAAGACATCAAGTATTTTTTTGACATGCATGATACACTGTCTTCATGAGATTTATGAAAACTAAAGTTGTCATCTAAGTATACTATCAAAAAATCATCTATAAATAGCCTCAATACATCGTTCATCACATGCATAAACGTAGCGGATATTACAAAGACTACAAAGGACATAACAAGCCATTCAAAAAAAACTTGCTTTGTTTTGAATGTTGTCTTCCATATGTCACCTTCAAATTTATAATTTTATGATAGCCACTCCTTAAGTCCAACTTAGTAAAATAATTTGCATCTTTCAATTGATCGAGTAAATCATCAATTCTAGGAAGTGGGTAACGGTTCTTTACCGAGTCAATGCACGGAAGTCCACACACATGCGCCATGTTCCATTCTTCTCTCGGTGCCAAAACAAGAGGGTGACCCTCATGGCGAAAGTACTTGGTATGATGATCCCTCTTTGTCCAACAACTATTGAATTTACTTTTTAATTTTTTCACTTTCTATTACCGATATCCGTACATGCCAATCGTTAGGGAGAGGAAAATCTTGTTGCAATTTTATTTTCATGTTAGGATTTCCCCTTTGGGGAGGAAATCCTTTTCGCTCCGAAACATCTCATCTTATCATTTAGCAACCACAATGAAATCAGATTTTAATCTTGAATCACAACCTTGAAAGTATTCATTTCCAACATATCTCTTTTGCGTGACCATTAGAAGCACAAAAATTCTTTGCTAGAGTTATGAGTCTCTTCACTTGTCCTGCATTTACGAAAGTGAAAGATTTAGTTTTACATTATGTGATCTAACAATGTGCTCTATTCCATCTTTGAACAAGTGATACTTGTTTTCATGTGCGATGGGAAAGAGATAGCTTTTCTATCATGAAAATATGGGCTTCCCCAAAAAATCTAGAAATATCAAGTGGTACTACATCAAGTTCATCACTATAGAAAGTTTGTTGTAATTGCAAACTTAAAGATGCATTTCCTTGTAACTTTTAATTTTTCATTCTTGCATATCCAACCCAAAGGATAAGGTATTGGATGAGGAATGGTCTCTAAGTTTAGTTTCTTGACTAAGTCTTCTGAATCAAATTTTCATGTGAACCACTATCAAAACCTCGTATCAATTTTGGTGTGCTTTGAAATAACCTGAATATGGAAAAGTTCAATTCTAGTTTTCTCATCTTGAGTATCATTAGAGGCAACTTGAAGAGTTAGTGCTTTCTATGTCCTTACCCTTCATTCCCATTGTTTGTGATCTTTGTTTCATATCCTCGAATCATCAGTCTAAATCCATGTTGTGTAGTTGCAAGCTGCCTATTTTGATTCTTTTTTTGTTAAACTTCTTTGGTTTCAAGCCATGCTATTCAAACAGCATTTATTTTTTTTATAATAACTAATATTGTAATAAAATAGGGGACCCTTCATCCCAAAAAACTTAGCAAGTAATACTTTTTCCGTTAGAAAATTTTAAATCATTAAGCTAAGTCACTTAGGACCAAGCACTTATTGCTTTATCGCAATGCTAAAATCAAAAGTAATGTAGATTAATAATTAGCTGGGTAATTCGTGAAACACGATCAATAAACCCTTTTTACAAGACCAAATGTTGTATCGAGTTTTTTTATAACTTAAAAGGCCTTGACATATTTCTAAGTCCCTAAAGCGCTTGAAACATTCTTCGAATAAGGAAAGCCCCTCAAAAAAGTCAATAAATACACCACACATCGGAAATCGCAAACATAAATGACTTTAAAAAGTATAAGCCCCAACTTTGCGACGATGCGATATTGCAACATTGTGATATATCAATCTTGCGATATTGTGATTCGGTGTTATTGCGATGTTGCGAGATATTACGATTATGACTTAATTATATTGCGATTTATCACAATTGAAAAATCAACATCGCACTTAAGTCATATTAATTTGGAATATCGTTCTAGATTTTTGGATGCGATGTTTTTGACAAGAATTGAAATGAATCCACGTAGGGCTTTACGCACAATTAATAAAAATCAATCGTATTTACTCTTTTAAAGGCTTGAGGAGATTTGACTCTTTTACTGTGTGCTTGCCATAAAATTCCCATCTTTATTGAATTTATTGTTTTAATTGAGTTTCCGCTCTCATTATTTCTTTACGTTCATTATGTTTTCTATATTGTCAATCTCAAGAAATACCAAGCTCAAAGTTGACTAAGAAAAGAAAAAAATAGTCGAGCTTTTTCTGCATCTCGAAGACTTAGACATGCATCCGCTCTTTAGTGATATTACATGCAACAAAGATGGTGGAACTATGTAGTGGGAAGCTATGTATAATCTACTAGAGGATGAAGATTCAAAGGTACCTGAAAATCGGAGGCAACAATCACTGCTAAAATCTTGTCCGAAGCTTCCTATTTTGAAGCAAGATAGTTATCGCCTTACGTGAATAGTTGCGAGGCCTAAAATCCTTCCATACCGGATATGAGTGAAGTGGATTATTGACAATGTAGATATCTCATATGGGACATTCGAGAATTCAAGATAGGAAGTCAAGGGGTCATTTACCTGCATATAATTTATGTAAGGATGTATCATATGCTTTGAACCTCAAAAGTCCTATGATAAAGCTTTCATTGAGAAATTTACAAAAGAAAACGAAGACTCATAGATGTCATTCGCACTTGGAGGTTTGACTCCGTAGAAAATTCAAATGGGAGAAAACTAGTATATTTTAAGCCTTAGGATCTAGCCTTCCTAATGCTCAAAGAGGGATCTCTCTATATGATTTATCTTTGTTGATTGTATTTGATTTTAGCGCTAGTTAGTACAGTGAATTGGTTTTGGATTTTGGATTTGATTTGGTGGTGAAATCACTTATTCGGGATGGATATGTAGGTCCGTATTCCATTAGCTAATGGGGTCAATGTGTCAAGCAGTCTGATCGGGATCCACTTCCTAAAGGGAAATGTTTATAGGGCAAGATGGACTCGACTTTACTTTAGATCTTCAAGGTTGATGGTGAAAATGGTTTCAATCGAGGTAAGAGAGCAACCCAAGGGTTCTCAAATCTGGATAATGAGTGAAAAGGCAAGAGTCAATCGAAACTAGGGAGTAATTAAGTGGTTCCTTAGTCTAGATATCAATATAAAACATGTAAATGTTAAATAGTTCAGATTTCAGTGATTTTTAACATATTCCGAAAATAACAATTCCTGATTTATCCTTAGATTTAGAACACATTCAGTATCGATGAAATACATAATAATTTAACAAGGAAACAAGTGAAAATAATTCACCGTAGTGGCCCAACACATGAATCCTCGTAATATGATTCTTTATTGCTTTAATCCGTATCTCGTCGACTTGAATTGGTACAATCACCCTTAGGTTCGAATAGTACAACTATAGAAATGTTCATAAATTATCCACACTCAATACTTCTAAATGAGAAGTATTTATACAAAAACTCTTTACAAAAATATCCTAAAATAAACTTAGAATTATTCATGGAAAAGAAATATTCTGTAAGAAGATAGTGACAACTTTCTAACTAAAGCTAGTTGTCCCTTTTTTATTGAAATTACTTGTTTGTTGTCTTGATTTTGTTATTGTTTTCTCTTGTTGTTCAACAAAGTGCCAATCAGACAATAAATGAGGTGTCTTTCACGACGGTAGCTTTATCTCCTTGCATTGTAGTTTTTTGATTTGTTTTAAAATTTGACATTGAACTGATACTCTTTATCTCGATACTTTGTAACCGTAAATGCAAAAACAACAAGCTCTATTTTTATTGTTTGGTATTTATTGCAATGTGATTTCACCTCTAGTAGCTTTATCTTCATCATCCTTCTAAAAATATCATCAACTTATAGTATCTCTTGAGAATGTGGGCTTGTCGACAAGTATGTGTTTCACCTCATGTTGTAGGTAAAAAAAAATTCTTCAAATTTCTTATGACTACCTTCCTTGTTGGAATACCATGTGAGGTAGGCATATTAACCTAATCCTTTGTAACTTCTCTCATTTTCTTGTCATAGTCATCCCGCTCATTAGTTTATCATGAATAACTAATGGATTTGGAAAGGCCTTTCTACCTAGGATATCAAATTTTATCATAAACCCGCAATAACAACCTCCATGTTTTGTGCATTTTAATTCTAATTGTGATTATCAATTCTTTTAGAAGTTACCTTCCTAACTTCTAGGATGGTCTTTGTTCTATCATTAATAACAATTTCTTTCTAGCTCTTGCATGCTCTTAGAATTTAGAAACTTGATGATTTCAAGGGCTTTCTTCCAGTTTCTTACCAAGCTCTTCTTTTATCTTTTGGATTGCTTCTTTGCTGAAATATGACTAAATTTTTTTGTCCTGTATATAATCTGGATTTATGGCCAAATATCATTGATCGCTTCAATGATATTGGCCCATAGCTGTTGTTTGATTTGAGCCATGGTTTCTTTCAATGTTAGATCTTTTTCTAACTTCTTCAACCGATCATTTAATTTTTTTCTCTTTGTTCTTCATTCTTATGCGTTATCTTGGAAATTTTCTTTTCATCTTCAATACTTTTAAGTTGTTCTTTAAGTCTATTTTATCTCATTAGTTCGAATAGTCATGTCTTGCATAGATTTTACCAACTTGCTTGCTTCATTTGAATGTCAGTGTTGTCGTGTGTTGGGAAGACTCTATTATTAAGTGGTTGATGAAGTGATAGGTAGTGTTGTAGCCATGAGGACTATAGGTGCTAGTGATTCAACTAGTTTAGAAGGTATAGTAGTAGTAACTACATGAATCACTGTGATCTGAATTTCTTCTTATTTATCCTTTTTCTCTTGGACCAAATTGTCCATTTCATTCTCCATTTCCTTTATCTCAGCAGCTCAACCGTAAAATGAGATTCATCATATCATCTTTTCCGATTTGTATCCTCGTAAGACTTCCTTTGGCTCGAGGATGTTCTATAGGGGAAGCTTTAGTTGCTTCTTTTATGCATCAAAGTTCGCATTTTTCTTCTTGATCGGTTCTTTCCGTAAGTTTAACATTTTTTTAGATCATATCCTACTTCCAATTACTAGTTCTTTCAAGGATTTAATTCTAGTGTCTTTTGCCTATGAAGAAGATTTTTTCCAATTTGAGCTGATCTCCGATATTTGCAAGGGTGTTTTGTAGCTTTTGTACACTCATGGCCTCGGCGGCCATTGTAGAATAGATCATACTCCCCTCGCTCTATGAAACTCAATTTGGTCCAAAGGATGAATATCACCGGGCCAAGACTTCAAAATATGTCTCTTTTGTAATCAGAGGATGACTTAGAGTTTGAACTGTAGGTTGAAGAAATGTCATCTCAGATCTTTTTGATTCTTATAGTCAAAGGTACGAAAGTAGCCTATTCTGGATGCCAAGATTTTGTTTCGCGATATTGAGAATATATTTTAGTTTTAATTTATTCATTTTTTGGTTTGATTTCTTTGTATATTTCTTTGATATCCATATTCTTTTCGTCGCTTTTTTAGATGAAGAAACTTCCATACCGTGTTGCTTCCGAATTAGACGAGTCTTAAGCAGTAGGCTATTGTTCTTCTTCTATTATTGTAGGAGGTGCATTGTCTTTTGCTGCAATTTCGTATCAATTACCTCTATTGTTTCCACTTCTTTATTAGCAGTGATTTAACTTTTGGGCTTTTATTGTATCTCAATTTAAACTTGGTTTCTATTGTAGTCTCTGTAGCATAAGATCCTTCCTCACCGATTCTTTTTTTCATTTTTGTCTTCTTGGGATGGATTTTGAAAAGTTTGACTATCACTTTGTTTATCTCGCTTCTCATTTCGTAAGGTATTCTCCAACCATTCGGGATTGATTGGAGAATTTCTCTATCTCTCGGTTTCTTTTCTGTGTATATGGAGTGAGTTTTCACTTAAATCTCATTTTACTTATCACTCAAGGGATCATACTACTCATAGGAAACTTTTACTAAATTTAAACTCTTGTAAACATTTTTTCAGCCTCAGGACCCTGCATCTCTATTGTTGCGTATAAAAGGGCCAACCCGATTTTTCAATTTCTGAACTATCTTCTTATTCGTTGCAAGAATTTAATTGCATCCGATCTAAGAATTTGTGTTATGTATTCAAGGGAAAATAACCACATAGGGAGGTACTAAGTGCGCTTTATATGGAACCGTACTTGATCCATATACTCTTATTTCAAGCAGTGATTTTGGTACAAGTACCAATCACTTGTCCTATTATGTTCGATCAACCGGAGGACCTTCTTAATCTCTTTCACTAATTTCTGGGTTACATGCCGCTCGTTGTAGAAAAATTTACCATAGGATAAATGAAAGAATCGTATAAATCAGATAGGTGAAATTATTGGAGTCTTTCCTTATCAAGGAAGTCCAAAAGATGACTGATTGAGGATTTCTTCCACATCAAGCTTCTAAAGGTTTATATTAAATTTCTTAGAATAAAAGTATAAGAACATGTGGAATAGGAATGAGGAATACTTGAAAAACATCTTTAGAAGGCATTTTACCACTTTCTCATGAATACTGAGAGCAAGGTATTGGGAAAAGATTAAAAATGGTAGCAGGAGAGGCCGACATGTGTAAAAGTAGACAAAAAACCTAATACTTGCAACATTAGCATGTTCATCTCGTAAAATATCCAAGAATAAAAGACAACATGGAGATAGTATATGTCTGTCCTTTTAGAGAATTTTGCAAAAGGGTATGGAGGATTTATCTTGGGAGTTTCTACGTGAAGATGGCATGCAAGTTTGAAATATCCGGGAACCTCTTGGGGACGTCCATATTCAAGTATAGCTGAGTTAGGGCCTCAATAGATAACCGGATTTCATCGTGTCCGGGATCAGATTCATGAAGATCCGATTAATTGATTCAGTAGTAGCTGACAAACAAGATTTATTTTCCGTGTTTATGATGGATCTCTGATCGTAAGAAAAATGATTGACATAGTCTAATCACTTCGGGCATTGGTAGGTTTTCGAGGAACAACATATTTTGCAATTAGACTCCTGTGATGAAAACTTCATCGTCCCGATCTATGGATTTTTCCTGCTCCGTAGTGGAGCTCGAGAAGGTTAAATTGTAGATCTGTATTAGTAATTTTGAAGTCAGCTTCAAATAATGTGAATTTGCTCCATATCTACAATAGGGGGTTGTATGAGGAATTGATAGGTACAATATTTTTGGAAGTCATTGCTTTGCTTGATTTATCAATTATATTACTCTTTTCGACTTTAGAAACACTAATTAGGCTCGTAGGAGCACCTTTGGAAGTTATAATAGTTTGCGGTAAAGGATTTTGATATGAACATGGCTTATATTTTGTCCGAAAAGGTATAAAAATTGCTCAAATTAACTTAAACTCGTATTCTTTGTAACAAAAGGAAATATTAAGACCTTGGAGTTTCATGCAAAAGATATCTAGGCCTATAATGCAATTTTTGTGACAAAAATTAGTCTCAAGACCTTGGAATTTGCAAAAAAGACACTCTAGAGTCCAAGAAAATGGATTGAAAGGCACTGTGAGGATTTTTTTAGGTCTACGAGGCTTAAACTTCTTCAATTTATTCAATCTCTATAATTTTAAATAGTTTTGAACCTCTGAATCTATGAAAAAGAAAGCTTAGGGTATGTGAAAAGGATTTTTTGGAAGTTGTTGTACCTTAAGAGACAATTCCTTATGCAGATAAGGAATCAGTACTAAGACATTATCTAATTATGTCACCTAATATATATCCAGTTTTTCTGTATTATAAACCCTTAAACATTGATTATGTAACCCTTAAATATCAAATGCATGCATGTTCACAATGCTATATTCCACTTATGCCGAAATGAATGAACTAAGAAAGAGAAGAGGATTTCAATCTCGATATGTTGTTTCAAAACTGTAATCTATCATTTTAAAAACCTCGAAAGAATTAAGCAAAGATAAAGTTAAAACAGAGGAGCTACACATTAAGGTTTGTTTAGCTCTTTAAATACACATGTATAAAGAGACCCGCTCTGCTCAAATTACTCTATTTTTATTCTGCAGTATATGAAAACATTGTGTAAACTGGATAACTTTCTCGACATAAGAAGAATGATAGAAACTTGCATACTCTTTCATTCATTTTCCATTCTTGAGTACAAAATTTGGCTTCAAGGTTCAAAAACTTGAAACCTCTCCGTTCTTGAATCTTCTTTAAATACAAAAATAACAAAACGGCTTTCCAACGATGAAACTAATTCTAACTACTTTAACTACTTACGACTTACGAAGGTACATGCCTCAAAAAGGTCGTATTACAATTTACATGATTTTTGAGAAAATAACATAATGAAATTGAAAATTCATAATCTATAAGAACAACCACTTCGATATGGTTGCCGTGAGTCAACGACTACTTTTTGTTGAGATGCCGGGATTCCTTTTGCCGAGTCCATTGAGAATGTTTTGCACTTTTTTCCATATCTCACTTTGGGTTGCTGATGAATTTTGAAAACTATGATATTCCAACATGAATGCAACAACTGATCGTGTAGGTATTTTCGTGAAGAGAGTCTTCACCATCCATAACAAATTGAAATGCCTTTGCAAGAAATTTCAAACATTGTCTCTCCTTTTAAAATCGTGCATCTTTTCATGCCTGTTTATCCACCTTGCTTTTTGCTAATACTAATGAATCTTCATAAAATTTCCATGACATAATGTTTCCTTTCTCTATCCAACATGAAGGTAAACCTATTCTTGTCAATTTATCAAATGATATATCAAACCTCTTCATCGTCTCTTTGATTCCTAGTAGTCTCTTCTGTAAACTTTCCGTGAGATCATTTCTAATTATCATCTTATTAACCTCCACAACATAAAAAAGCTATCTATCATGTAGTCCAATGTCTTCTAATTCCTCATCCGACTTGGAATTAATAAAGTTTATGAACTTCCTAGCCTAATTGGCTCTCTTAATTGCCGTTTGCTTATCGATAGGAGTTTCTTTTCAGTAGTTCGAGATAAGGCTTTTCTCCTTTTTGCACTATATTCAAGAAGTTCCACCTGGACTTCATTTCGAGATAATTTCACCCCCAAATGATAACTTTAGCCTTTATAAGTGCGATATTTCTTTTAATTTCTCTTTGAGATCTTTAATCTCAAATTTTCCGACCTATTATAACTCATCTGCCATTCGCGTCTTCATTTTCAGTGACCAGTATGATCTTTGTGGCCGCTTTCTGATTCGATTGAGCTTGCTTGCGATCTCTTCTGCCATCTTCATTTCTATGTCGAGTCGAGCAATCGTGGTCGGGGATCTCGTATCACCTCGTAGGAAAAGCAAAGGTAACAAGCATGATTTTCAATGTGATTTTGTAAAGAGATGGCCATCTCGCTTTATTTTAGACAATTCTTCATCTTTATGCAACAATTGCCGACGGAAGTTCATATTTCTCTTTCTCCACCTCGCCACTTCGTGTACCATTGAATGCTTCACGTAGTAAACTCCAGCATTTTTCCTCAGTGTGGATATCTTTTCAAAGATTCTTCATGAGCTTTCAGTACCGCAAATTTGTCACTAGGATCTACACCAACCTTTATGATAATCTTTTTTCAAATCCTCATTTTGAACTGATAAGGCCCTTGAATTGGCCTTCTCCAACTTGAACGACTTGATAGCTTTTTCTCAGCATATTTTCAGCTTTTAATAGTCGTGGCACTGGTCTTAGTTAGATAATTGACAATTAATTGTCCAGTCAAGCATATGTAGATCTCATCTTATCCAAAAGTGGATCTTCTTAACATCCATAGTTGATATTATACGCATTAAAAGCTGCTAGAAGATCCCAAGAGACATCCCCTGCTGGATGTGTTAAAGCCATTCTCGAACTCGATCCTTCTCTGAGATCCATCATGCAGTTAGCAACCTAAAGTCTGCATTAGTAAAGCATGATGTGATGCTCCGCCTCCGAGCCTCCACATTAGCTTTTTATTCTTGATTCTTCTCTTTCAATCTCTGTAAACACCTGTTTGACTGAGAGCACCTTTTCTTGGTAAACCCCATGACCTCTATGGAGAAGAGGGAGAATTTTGCTCTTCATTTATATGGAAGGTAAAACCTGGTGAATTTGAAGAATGATCTTCAGATCAACTAGTTCTTTTCTTTCTCTGGCTTTTTCATCATCTAACTCAACAGAGAATCCTTACTTCTTTTATTCATCTTTTTCAATTATAATAGGTGTCCGAATGCTTGTTTTTGCTAAATTTACTTTCTCCAAGTTTGAAGGGCTTTTCCGCTGGAGTCTCATGCTGTGAGTAAAAGAAGAATATCCATTTTCAACTCTCCTTTGGGAAATCACTCCATGAGGATCATATGACCATTTTTCACCCTTAGAAATGTAGTGTGTCTCTTCCAACAACTTAGACATTTCACCAAATTCTTGTCTCCGTATTTACCACAAGAGTCCCACACTCATGGGAAAAATTATACATGAGACCTTTTCGTATGGGAACAAAATGCACCTTTGATCTACACTTTAGACTGCGTCGATGAATTCAAGGGCAAAAAAGCCTCGATAGGCAATAAAATTGGGAGCCCGTAAGGCTCAATATTAGTTCCATACAATCTTATCTTAGAAGATTCTCAAACACAAACCAATCCCCAAACCCGCAACTAGGTCCCAACTCAAAACTCCCCGGCTTTTGGTAGAAAACAAGGGGGAGAAACCTCATTCAATACTCTATAAGAAATTGACATATACCGACCTGGCAAACCTCAAAAAACCCTGCTTCATTTCTCTCTTCTAATTATAAGTCATCCAAAATATAACTTGTATCGCTTTATGTTGTTGACATCCACTATATTTAACTCCCAAACTCATAAATTCCTCAACATTTTGATTTGAGAAATAAATAAACAATCAATGAGGGGAAATTTAAAGGAACCGTGAGAGAAAATCTCATCAACCGAGAGTTGATCAATCTCTGCCGTAAAGATGGAATATCTAGAACTGTCCCCTGGTTTCATCATCATTGCATTACATTCCTAATACATACTATTGTAACCGTAAGTCATTATCTTGCCCGAATTTCGTAATACAACTCGAATCGGTCTATTCTCACAGATCAAAAATCTCCAAACTGAATTCTTCAATCTTCTAGTTGAAATTATTTTTTAATTTAGCCTTGATATGAAACATACACCGATTAAATTATTTCTCCTAAAAGGTTTGTTTTTCAAAATAACTCGTCGATGAGGCTTCGAGAATTGAAGTGGTGACTCGTCTTCTGAGAAGCAAAATGTTTGCGAATCAGTCCTGCGTAGACACCTGTAGAACATTCTCACCTTTGAATTCATTACAAAGCACTTACGGGATACATTGAAGAAACCAACAACAGATAAACTTTTGGGGGAAAGATATGAGCTTTTTGGGATACATGCACAGGATAGAATCTGGATTTCTTCATGGCAGAAAAATTTGGGAATTCTCTGTATTTATGGTCACTTATGATAAAAGAGAATGGTTTACTGAAGACACGCGTATCTTGGATGTCTTTCTCACTCATCCATGAGGGAAATATGGCTATTTCGAAACTGTAGTGAAAAATCGCTTGGCCATGGCCGAACAAACAATGTAAGAAATCCGTAGGGTAGTGGAGAATGAAAAGGTGGCTGTATGACATGGCTCCCCAAAGGGGAAAATGATTACAAATAATTTGAAAATGGGATAAAGAGATCAATTTAACGACCGTGCAAACCCGTATTAAACGCCCAAATGACGTGTAAAAAGAAAGTCGTTGACAAGGTTTATCTGGATTACAAGCACTGTTCCACTTTGCCTCATGACGTCATCGCAGGGGGCTCTAGAGTACGGCTGTGAAAACTTCGCTAGTACCCCCGCAATGAATCCACACCGCTGATCGTTGTTTGCCCGTGGTCAAACAGTCAATCGTGGGGCACTTGATTCAATAATTCATGAGCTCTTGCGCCTCCGCATTTGATCATCCGATATGATCTTCAAAACTTGCTACTTCCGCTCGTGATACTTGCTCGACGCTTAAACATGAAACTATAATATACATCCAAATAAAGCTAACAATAAAATTAATTTGCATCGAGCTTTTTAGAAATGTTTCTTTTAATGTTAGAGTATAAAAAACATTATATTATAGCATATACTTTTTTTGGATTTCATATTTTTTTGTTATTTTTTTATTTTTCAAAAATAAAAATAGAAAAGGATATGCAGATGATCCGCAAAGCAAGTAATAGGGCTTTTTGGGTCTTCTTAAATGGCTCTAAATTATTCAATTAGCTAATATTACTTCTTTAGATCAAGAATATGGTCTTTTTATTTTGAAGAATACTTGGAAAAATAAATATTTGTTGTGCAGAGAGGCTTCGATAGTGGAAGAAAGCTTTTTGAAGCCTCTGCTAGTCTTTATAAGCTTCTAATTCGTGCTTCAAATGTTCTTTAGGAGTAGAGGTCTTGAATTCAGTAAAAAATCTTGAAATATATTTAGCATACATGATCCAGGTTACGTAAAAACGGGTCGAAGTGCTTTCTGTCGTAAAATGTAACGTAAAGGATAAAAGAGTACAAATGGGTGATTATATACATTTTTTAAATGTATAATGAATGTATTAATGGGCTACAGTGCACAAATGGATGGGTGGTTTAAAGGCGCGGGGTGAGGTGTGGAACCACTTAGTGGTTTTCGAAGGCTCTGCAGAGGTAGTTGGCTATATTATTTTTGAATGGATGCGATCAAATAGAAAGATGCTGTGTAGAGGGGAGGGAGAGCTCGACCGCTTGCGCATAGTTTGGGTTGTGTTATATTTTAGGCAATAAAACACGCGATATGGTTTAATATCCGTTGGATCCGGTGAGTGAAGATCCGAGGGTTGAGATGATGCGATGGAGTCGCGATATCGATGGCATGGGGCCTAGGGTTTGGACTATGTGATTGGTTAATATGCAATATAGTCTGGGGTTTATAATATAACCAATGGAAGGAATACTATAACAAGTCGTGATAATATGTATGGGCAAAGGATAAATAACATGTGGGAAATAAAACCATAGGTTTACAATAAAAATATAGGTTTGAGAATGATATATAAAGGATTTATATTAATACGAGGTAAAGGTTAATACAAGGATTTAATATATTAAGTTAATGTTAATAGAATGAAATGTAATCTAGTAGGGATGTAAAATACACTAAGCATAAAGGTAAAAGTATATATCGTGATAGATTTATTCATAGTGGGTCCCGATATAACATTTTAGCATTTATACCTAGGATAAAAGTATTTTTTGGTTTTTTTGTATTTTTCGAATAAAAGGGGAATTAGTAAAAGGGTTTCACTTTTCTTAAGTAAAACATGTTTTTAACTTAGGAAAAAGGGCTTTTTGCAGAGGGAAAAAAATTGAAATAAGGGAAAGAATAAAATGGAGTGATGGGGTATTTTACAAGGGGATGATTTTTGAAGAGGGAATTAGTAAAGCAAATGGCAATTTTCGACATCCATGCTTGTAGAAAACTCGCTTCTACCTATCCATCCACCTCTAACATTTTTTCTTCATCTACATGGGTGTATTTGAGCTTGCAAATCGTTATTCATTTTTTATTTTAAAACAACAAACTAACTAATTCTATCCTTATTTCTTCCAAGGGGCTCAGTATTCAATCATGAGCTCCTTTATTATTTTCTACCTAACTACTAATCGGCTAAGATTATGCTATTTGGCTAGATATTTATTCTCCATCTAACAACATGAAATTTAAAGCATGAGAGGTCAAGATTAAGTTGTTTAACCTTCATGTATTGTGGAATTTTAACAAAGTTTGTGACACAATATTTATTTTGCAATGAAAAGTAAATAGTAGTGGCATTTGGATTTGCATCACTTTCATGTTTTATTTTTATCTTTTTTCTTTTTTTGGGGTCCATTTTCATATTCTTTTTTTATATTTTTTTCTTTCAAGTCCTTTGATTTTTTCTTTTAGGACTTTTACTCTCTTTACATTTTTTTATTTTTATTTTTTCTAATATGGGAAAACAATTTGGAGAAAGAAAAGTATGTACATATTACAAGACTAATCAAAAGTCAATTCAAAATTATGAATCCTATTATTATAGGACTTAACGATGTTCCATTAATTGATGCAACTATTAATGCGCTAGTTATGAATTGGAGTAATATTTTTGTCCAACAATTTGGCTATGGCCATTAGATAGTATAGATAGTATAGAGTTGTCTCTACTCGTTATCCTCCCTTTTTTTATCGGACAATATGTGATGGATGCCATTTTTATGTTCAATATTTCCTAATATGGGTTGGAATTGGACTCTCAAAGACCCTCCTCCTATCCATGTGTATCATAAGGCTTTTGTGAATCACACTTTCAATCCCGATTTTTTATAATATTTTTCAAAATATTATGCTCGCTAATCTATCAAAACATTTTTGATGTAAAAGACTCTAGGATTTCAAAAGAAGTAAAGACAGACATCTCGCCTGGGGTGGTAGGATGGTTTGGTGAAGAAACATTTAATTATATCAAAGCTTTTGGGAGTAATTTAGCTCCCCATGTTATTCCTTATTATGTCCTCGATAATTTATTGGCTAGAGAGATTGCATACCAAGAAATGTCATAAAGGTATTTCCAAAACCCTCACAGATATGAAAAAATATATCTAGCCAATTTTTCCAGGTGCAATGTGGTTATTTTACATTATTTGATTTTGGGCATGCAATCAAAGAAATACAAAATATTGCATGCTTGAATTTGGCTAATATGCAGTGGAACAATATGATCCCAACAAATTCACTCCACAACTTTTACTTGCTATGGTTAAAATCGAATAGCTTTCATTCATCGAGAAAGATGAATTTGATGATCTATTTGAAAAGGCCAAAGAAATTCTCACAAGTCTTGCATTTGACATCAATTAAATTAACTGCACTCGACCTAAACCATTTTCTATATATACAAAGGAATAAAATATTGACAAGGGTCCCTTTAGACCTATTGAAAATTGAGGAAACAAGAGAGCCTACTCCCAGTTTAGGCTAGAAGAAAATTCTAGTCACAATTCGATCAAGAATATCCAAATAAATCAATTCAAGGTTCAAAACATTCTGAACATCAATATCAAAATTATGAAGAAAAACCCTAAGAAAAGTATTAAGAAAGATACGAGAGAAAAATAATGGAGAAACAACCAAAGAGACCTTGGCTAGAGAAACGATGGAGATTCGTTTCTACAAAATTTCAAACACATACGATCATAGCAATTGATCTAGATAAATAATGGGAGAAATTCAGAAAAAAAGCTACAATTACATCAGACAGTAGACAAGTATTAAAGGAAGTTATGGATTCTATACCCCTAAATAGACTTTACAAGTTGCAAATCCGGAAGCAGGATGTTGAAATCATCCTCTGTCCTACCCAACATCACAAATTGTTTTGAGAATTGAAGAGATACCCCTTTAGATATATTTTATGGTCCGACACACAAGGCGGGTACACAAGGAGATAGAAAAAGAAAATAAATATTGATTCATAAGCAGTAACTCCGAGAAACGAATCAACAGAGATAGTGTGGAAAGACACTCCCATTGATCCATAAGAAAATCTGATAAGACTTTCACAATTAGGCTGGTGCTTATGAAATATATACAATGGATAAGGAAACAAAGTGTTAGTCTTTTCGATTAAAGATAAAGATGAAAGAATTCATCCGTTAGAGAAACAAATTGAACAGAAAGACAAAATATCAATAAGCAAATAGAGCTACGATATATTATAGTTTCGGGAAATATTTTGAGAAAATGAAGTTACAACACCAGGAAAAATCACAAAGAAAGATACATGATTCATAAAATGAAAAGATGAAGTAGATAAACTCGAGAAATCAGCCTCAGGGGAAAAAAGAATTCATCAAAGAAACGCTTGAGTTAAACACTCAATTGTCAAAACAACAAGAAATATTCGACGAAGAATCTCAATGAGTCAAACCATATTATGAAACATGTGATACATTAGTTAATCAAGTAGTTGATCAAAGATTGGAATATGAAGAGGTTGATAAAAATATTTCAAAGTTTATTTCCGGAAAGAGTTTGAAGAAGGAAGAAATTTCGATCGCCAAAGATTAAATAATCCCATGGAGATATTCTATTTACTGATTGGGATATACAATTAAAGCAAGCGTAAAGGGCAAAAACTAGAGCGAGATGGTATAGCAAAGAAATATGAATTGAAGCTATAAATGAGAACCTTCATAATATCAATCCCGATTTAAAGAATGAAAGCCTAGAGTTTTCCCAAATATCAAAAAATTAGAGAGACCGGTTGAAAGATATCGCCAAAAATCAAATTGAAGTAGTAGCACAACATCTAAGCTTTATGCGTTAATCTTATTGGTAGTTTCTAGTAAAACCATACAATCGATGGATGGCTTTGCACCATTTGTCTAATGAATTCCACTCAAAATATGGTGCCACCTCTCTGCGATGTTGTATTTACGATGACAACTAAGATCCAAAGTTCGCCATCCATCCCGGTGTAGCCAATGTTGGATATCGTGAACCTGAAAAGCTTAATGGGAAGGAAGGACCGTTCAACATGATAAAACACATCATCATATTTTTTTTAGTTTTTTATCTTTTTATTTTTCGGTATTCGAGGAAGGTTGTTTGAAACCTCCTCAAAATTTTATGTGATAATCTGTTTTTGATACATATGTAATATTATTGAAACCTCTCTCATGCATTTAGAGAGGGTCCAAGATTTTATCAAAATCACTTTGCAAAAGCTTGCATTTATGTACTTTTTGTGACAATTTTGATGAAATATATGGAACAAGATCTTGATTTTCTTGGATATTGAAGAATACTCTACCTGAATTTTCATTTTATGTACTCTTAGAGTGCATTTGGTTGAAAAGAAGTTGATCAAAATTTCTGATTTAATGAGTAGAACCTTTCATATATGGCATTTCTATTATTATGATGAGTTTTGTTTATGTATTAGCAATAATTTTCCTTATATTGTATCATGTATGAGATCTGAGTTATAGTTTTTTCATTAAATAACTATTGCATGATGTTTCGGTTGTAATTCCTTATTGAGTTTATGATCAATTGATATATGAGATATAGTTTCACAATTATTTTTCCTAACTATATATCCAAAATAATTATCTTTAACAATTTCATCTCTTATAGCAATTGAATGATCTTTTATTAACTTTTTCTTTAATATATCTTTGTAGATCGCATGAGTTAAAGTTATTCCGGGTATAGATTAAGTTAAATATTAGATTAAATAGATGCATGTGCTTGTCATTTAAATAGATCATTTATTTTAGTTTTAAAATCACTTTTCCCATTTCACCTTATATCAAACCCATCATCATATCAAATCTTTGCTAGGAAACTGGTCTCATTATCCCCTGATCAGAGCTATATTATACCAAATGCAAAAGGACCTTCTTCCCAAGGCCTATACTAGGTGGTTATCCCCCATGTTGTTGCAACATAATTCTCGGGACTTCAAAAATTTTGGTGCTAGAAGGAGGGCCAACTCGTGAATGGAAAAGAAAAATAGTCAAAAATCAAGAATCCATCCTAATATTCATTCTCCCTCTAGATCTCCTTCAACTTCTAGATCCCCATCTATAAATACCATTTTAAGATCACGAAGTTGAACAAAATTCTCCTAAATCTCCTAGTAAATCTCGTAAATCACTTTCTTCGGATTACAAATATAAATCACCGGAAGTTCGACTTTGATGGAGAAGTTGAACAAATCTCTATTCCACCTGAAAACACCTTAATTTCTTAGTCATATGAAGGAAGTGTTTCATCTGTTTTACAACCAAGACGAATCTTGACTCGTTCTCTAAGTGAGAATACTCGTAATTCCTCCTTTGGAATTTCCCATTACTTCTTTCCAAATGAATACCAAGAAATCGAAATCACGAGACATCTATTAGTGAGGTTTTATGCAATTCTCCACCTCAAAACCATTCATTCCCTCCACGCATTTCAGACTACCTATTCTAACTCACTGGTGCTAGTTCTTCTAGTTCATGTATTCAACTTGCCTCCTCTTCAACTCAAATCCCTCTCATATCCTTGTCCATCCATACTCCTATCATCATGGAAAGACAACAAACACAACCACGAGTACAACCATGGAATAATATAGGCGTTGTAGTAATGGTAGGTCCTCTTCACCCTCTTCCTAAACATCCTAAAATATGGTTGCCCAAATTTAATCTTTGATGATGGTCTACCAACGAAGAAAATCTCCATAACAATATGTTGGCTATGAATTTAAGTGAAGTTGCAAGAAGACAGTGTGAGTCATATTATTTCCATATACTCTTATAGGATTTGTCTGAGATCTCGATACTTTTCATTACCACCTCGCTCCACAACTAGTTGGGATATGTTTGAATAACAATTCTTAGCTAAGTTTGGAGATGATAGAACCATAGCATCACTCATCAATGTAAATTTTCCAATCGAAGGCTAAAAATAGGAGAAAATATTAAATATTTCAACTCTATGTTCAATAAGCTACTCAATAAAATTCTCTCTGCGTCGACCCCCAGTGCTGATGTTCAAATTGAGTGGTATATATATTATCTTCTATCTAATATAGCTATTTTTTGTCGATAAAGCGCAGTTAGTCACATTAGAAAATAATGCAAGGAAGCTTTATCTCGTATAAAAATACATAGTTTTCTCTTGAAAAGAAAATCTCTCAAGAAGAAAGAAAAAATCTAAGAAAGCATCTTTCAAAGATGATTCTAAAAATAAAGTCCCTAAATATCCTTTCGATCTTGAAAGCCTTCAAAAAGTGCTAAAGAATATTTCTAACGAAATGGTTGAAATGAAGAAACAAGTTGTTGGATCTTTCTATTGCAAAAAAAGCCTTTAAGATATTTTAGGAGAAGTTAGTCTTCTAATTCTCGACCACCAAATACCATATCTAATGTTGAGTTTGACTTAGAAGAAGAGGAAGAAGAAAATGAAGACGAAGAAATTGGAGATGAAGAAATAGTCGAACTAAATGGAATGTGGGACTTATCCTTACAAGTGAAGAAGAACAAGAAACTTTTCCCCGTTAGTAGCGAAAGTAAAGGACCCTGCTGATAAAAAATCACTTGAATCAAAAAGTAGAAAAGTCAAACTCCTCCTGCTAAGGAAAAAGAAAAATAGTAAAAATTCCTCTCCCAAAAATTCACATGTCAAATCCATCTCCATCAAATATTCCATCTACATCAAAAGACCCTAGTATTCAATTGATACCATGGAGTATAATATTGTGCAAGATATGAAAAAAAAATAGGGCAATTATTTCATTACATGAACTTAGAAAATTGAAACAACAACATAAAATGCTACTTAGAGAAATGCATGTAGTTCCCTGTATCACCCTTACCTATTGTTGTTGTATCTCGGGATGCTAAAGGAATGAGAAACCCCCAACTTATTAAATCAAAGTCAATCCTACGAGATGTCATCCCGATCGGTGACATATCTAATTCACATACATCCCTCCTTTCCTCTTAACTTTTGAAATTTTTAATAAAAACCTTCATAATTGTTTGATTGATGAGGAGCCTCTTCCAATTTAATTCCAACAAGAGTCCATGCTAAAGCGAACATCATTCCTAAAAAATTATGTCGTCCACATAGTACAACTTGATCGAACTAAAGTAGAGGTCTTAGGGAAATAAATTTAGTCAGTAATATAATTTCATCAAATCCCAAAGTCTGTCAAATAATAGATATATTGGTTGTTGACATTCTGAATTTTTATGGTCTAATTCTAAGTAGAGACGAGTGTCCGAGAAACTCCGTGGTTATTTTTTTGTAGATTGAGTCTCACATGTGGCTTCTATATATTGGGAAGCCAAATCAAATTTGAGTTGATCGAGAGAAACACGAAACATATAGTGACTAAATTTGAAGGTGATAATGGGCCAATAGAATTAAATAACAACATTATTGGGAATTATTCAAATTGAATCATTTTTAGGGAAATTTAATGCACAAAAGTATTCTTTTTCTAGATAATCTTGTCATCTCACAAATTGAAATTTTTTCACAAATAGATGCTTCCAAGTGAAAAACTTTTGTAAATAAACCCGATGAGTTAAAACTTTTTTGGACTTTGTACTTTGATGGTTCCAAATTTGATGATGGTGCAGAGTTGGTTACTTTTTTGATCAACCTAGAAGGAGAAAATACCATGTTAGCTTTCATGTTAGAATTCAAGTGTACAAATAATACTGTAGAATGTGAGGCATTGGTTCAAGGATACAAAGCAATCGACCTCAACATCAAATATCTGCATGAGTTTTTGGAGACTCATAAATTATCATTAGACGAGTAAGAAATACTATCCATTGCCTTTTTTGGACATATTAAACATTATCAATCATTAGTCCAAGATCTTACATCTCATTTTTGGCATTTAATATTTCTCTTGTACCTAGACCGCAAAATGCTAGTGCTGATTCGCTAGATAATTTTGCATCAAAACTTATACCATATAAGGATTTTAGTCTGATAGATTTTCCATTGAACTAATTTTTAGGCCCTCTATTCTTGACAATGTCACGAATTGGTGAGTATTCAATGATGATTATGATATTGTAGATTTGATAACATCGGAAGGGTCATATGATGATCAAATCATAGATGAAAATGAGCATGACATTCGGTTAAATCGGAATGTTGACGATGACAATACAATACCCAAAGTTGTAGTCAAATTAGAAGATTTGTATGACCTTAAAGACATATTTAAAAAGGTAACTAATGCCAAAATTCAAAGTTCGACTCTAAAATTTGAATTAGTGAACCTTGGAAATGATGACGAGCCTCAAAATATCAATCTAGGTCTCAGATCTATCCTTCGATGAAAGATTGTCATTCATTTGATCGTTAAATAAATATAAACATATCTTTTCTTGGGATTATTTTGATGTCAAAACTTATGATACCTTTGTTATACAACACACCATACCTATGATTTCTACTTTGATAAACTAGTACAACATAAACTAAAGAAAATTCATCCAAACCTTGAGAATCAAATCAAATTAGAGTTGAATAAACCCAGTGAAGGACAAAATCATATTTCCCAGTTAGGCATTCAAAATGGGTATCCAATTTAGTGCATGTTAGGAAGAATAATGGTGGCATTCAGTATATGCATATATTTTAGAAATTTGAATAAAGCATGTCAGAAAAGACAACTTTCCATTTCCCACCATGGAACAAATGTACTATGTCAATATTTGATTTCTGAGCTCATGTTCGTTCTTGATGGATTTTCACAATATAACCAAATCCTAGTTCATCCAAATGATAGATTGAAAACTACATTCGAACTAAATGGGGAAAATATTCTTATCAAAAAAATGCCTTTTGGTTTGATTAATGCAAAAGTTCCACATTTCAAAGAGCTATGGATATAGCCTTTTAAAGGGCTAATTAAAAAATCGCTATTATTTACTTGGATGATATCACCTGTCTATTGCAAGAAAATAAGCAACCATTTAAACGACCTTAAATAGATCTTTGAATGATGTATGAAATTAGGGATCTCGCTTAATCCCAAAATGTCTTATTTTTCCTTAGCTGAAGGTAAGATTTTAGGATTTGTCGTATCAAAGAAGGGTATTTATATTGATCCAAAAAAAGGGTTAAGGAAATTGAGAAAATCCCTTTACCCCTATAATAAGAAATAAATGCAATCTTTCCTTGGACAAATAAATTTTGTAAAGAGATTTGTCTCGACTTTTTCACAAATAGTTTTACCTTTTACAAACTATGATGAAGAAAAAAATTGGCTTTCAAATGGGGGTCACAACGAAGAGAAGCATTTGATTTGATCAAACACGCTATTATTAATGCTCCATCCCTGATAACCCCCTAATTTTTCTAAACATTTTTTTTATACACATTTGAATCAATATCATCATATGCTTCCATTTTAGCACAACTCAATGATCAACATATATAAACACCCATATCATTATTTAGTTCAAATCTGCAAGTTACCGAATTAAATTACTCTACTGGAAAAACATGCATTTGCTATCTTCAATTCAATAAAGCATTTCATACCATTTCTCCTTAAAACTCATACCAAAAATCATAGTTCCATTTTTCAACATTAAGGAAATTACTAATGCAAAGAGAAGTAGGAGAAAAGAGAGCCAACTGGGTAACTTCACTACAAGAATATGATGTTGAAATTAGATCTCACCTAAAATCGTTAGGGTCAAGGTTTTGCAGAATCGTTAAACTGGATCATCCAACTTACCGGAATGAAGAAAGTTCGAGTGATGATGTTCAATTATCTCGAGTAATACTAAAAAATACTTAATCTCAATATGCTGATCTTATTTTTTATTTAAAAAATGGATATGCCCCTATGCAACTCAATTACAAAATAAAAATAGCTTTGAGATTGAAAGCAAAGCAATACCAAATTGTCAATGATATTTTTATTCATAAAAAAAATTACGACTCTATTCTCATAATGTGTCTTGGAAAATTTGAGACGAAAAAGGTTTTAGCGAGAACTCCATGATGGACTAGTCGGGTGGAAATTTTGGAGGAGACACAACAACACATAAAATCCTACATGCCAACTATTATCGAGCAAATTTGTTTAAAGATGCACATAGATATGTAAGGAAATGCAAAACTTGTCAATCTACTACTAGAAGACAAGGAAACCTACATTTCGCTACAACACGGTCAATATTGAAAAACCATTTGAGCAATGGGGGACTGACATAATAAGCGAATTGTTCTTCACTCTTCAAAGCAACATAGATACATCCTTACAACTAATCGATTACTTTACTAAATGGGTGGAAGAAATTCCACTAAAGGTAACCAATTCTGAGAACATTATCGAATTTATTGATCAATTTATCATTACCGATTTGGTTTACCAACTACCTTGATGTTTGACAATGCATCCGATTTCACATGCAATGCTATGATATAATTTTCTCTCAAAATAAGTTTCAAACTTAAGTATTCACTAAGTATTATCCCTGTGAAATGGTTTAGTATAATAAACTAATAAAAAACCTCATTAGGATCATTAAACGAACTATTGATCAGAGTCAAATAAATTGTCTTAAATATTTAACATTTTCTCTATGGGAAGATCTGACAACACATAAAGGACCTATAGATACTTCTCCATTTAATCTAGTCTATGGGAAAGAAGTCGTTCTTCCTACAAATGTAGCTATTCCCTCTTTAGCCCTCGGCTTTAATTGATCCAAATGGAAAATGGCATCCACCCATGGTATTCATCCACCCATGTTATCCATCCACTCATGGAATTTACCCATGGTATTGTAAATGACATTGACCCATGGAATTCATCCACCCATTGTATTTATCGCTCATGGTATTGCAGTGACATCTATCCATGATATTCATTCACCCATGGTATGTATCCACCCATGGTATTCATCCACTACATACACATGGTATTGTAAGTGGTATCTACCCATGGTATTGACCCATGGTATCCACCTATGGTATCTACCCATGGTATTGTAACTCAAAAAAGGCTAGAATTAATAGCCTCACTTTGTAAAAGGAAAGAAATTGTCCACCACAATGTAGTTTCTATAGTTATTCTTTGTTTTTAATAAAACAAGTTTCTTTGTAGTTTTTATTTGCAGTGTGTTCTCTTTTCTAGCATTCTAATTTTGCAGAGATCTTGTCGAATCCATTTCAATTTTTTTAAGATCTCGGGGGCATATTGGGGGAGGCCCCCAAGATCTAAAAAAAATTGAAATGGATCCCGACAAGATCTACAAAATTAGAATGCTAGGAAAAAGAGAAAACACACGCAAATAAAACCACAAAGAAACTTGTTTTATTGAAACATGAGAGAATAACAGCAGAAGCTACATTGTGGTGGACAACTCGTCTTTTTTACAAAGTGAGGCTTGTTAATTCTAGCCTTTTTTTGAGTTACAATACCATGGGTAGATACCATAGGGTGGATACCATGGGTCAAAACCATGGTTCGTATGCCATGGGTAGATACCACTTACAATACCATGGGTAAATTCCATGTGTGGATGAATACCATGGGTGAATGAATATCATCGATAGATGTCACTAAAATACCATGGGAGAATAAATACAATGGGTGAATGAATTCCATGAGTCTATTCCATTTACAATACAATGGGTAAATTTCATGGGTGGTTGGATAACATGGGTGGATGAATACTATGGGTGGATGCCATTTTTCCATTTGGATCATTCCTCCCTCTTAAGAAGCAATGGTCCCCATTGCGTGAAGTTCCCTCTTGAGAAGCCTTTGTTGAATATGAATAGCCATCGAAGAGAATGGTTTTGTGAAGCTAACTCATACTCATGATAAACAAAGATCCGAGGATATATAGAATACCCCGTAATGCTTGTGACTCAACTTTGTGATATTGATAGTGTGTGCTACAGAAAATGGACTTTGATGAAGTGTGGGTTTGTGGATGACACAAAACCATGACAAAAAGAGATTCAAGGATAGAGATACCATATAATTCTTGTGACCAATCGTGTTACTAACGATGTGCGACCTAGCAAATGGACTTCAATGAGAAGGATTTTGTGCGGTTGACCCATTATTGTGATGCTTTGATGAAGTAGCAGGTGCCTAAATAGCTTGGGGTGGGAGGGAACATCTCCAAATAACCCAAGCCGAATGCTACTATGCTAAACCGATGAAGGTGAAGCAGAGCCTACTAAAGGAGGGTGGGAGGGCACGTCTCCAAAGGGAACCCACTCGAATGCTACTCCAAATTTAAAAATGATCATAACTCGATCAATATAACTCGAAATAGTTATTAGAACCTATTTTTTGGAAAGGGGAATGATCATTTTGCATCTTCTCATGTGTTTTAAATTAATATCCGGAGACCCTAGACTCTCATATTCGTACTGGAACTGCCTCCCGCCATCACAAAAATTTCTGAAAAAGTAGCTAATTTTAAATCGACGATAAATCCCTCATCCGGACTCCGATTCGACCGATTTGTTTTTTTGAAATCGGGTGATTTTTTAAAGGGGAGCACAGATTCGTAACCATTTATCTAAAAATTTCCCTCTAAAAAACTACAAAACTCGATAGGAGATCCGCCGTCCATCAATTGTTGTCGAAAAATTGCTGCAACATTCGCTGATTTTGAATCACAATATCTCCCTCATCCAAACTCCAATTCGGACAATTTGTTTTTCGAATTTGAGTATTTTATCGCAAGGAATCCGATATGGTATTTTTTTTGTAAATGTTTCATAGAAAATTTTCGGATCTGATCCCAAAACTTGTCGCCCAAAAAAATTCATGGAGTTTTCTAAAGATTATCGCAAAAACATTGCAATCGAAATATGTTTCAAACCCTCATTCCCATCACTAGAGAATTTGGCGGAAATTCGGACGGCCAATTCGTCGCTATTCCGACACATATTCGTCGCAAGAGCGACGGTTCGGGCGGACAAACCGTGGTTTGTCTCCCGCCGTCGCCGTTCCGACGCAAGCAAAAAGTGTCGCACTATCGACACTTCTTCCGACGTGCCCGAACAAAGGGCGTCACTCTTCCGACGTCTCACAAACCGTCGCGCCTCCGACGTTTGTGAACCGTCGCACTTCCGATGAAATGTGGTTCGACGTTTTTGACGTCGTTCTTCCGACGCTCATAAACCGTCGTAGTTCCGACTAAACGTGGTCCGACGTTTTGGCGTCTCTCTTCCGACGCTTGTAAACCGTCGCAATTCCGACTCAAACGTGGTCCGACGTTTCGGACGTCACTCTTCCGACGTCTCGGAAGATGTTGTAATTCCCGACGATATGTGGTCCGACGTTTGGGAACGTCGCTCTTCCGACGTTTTCATATTGTCTCTCTTCCGAGCGTTGTCGGTTGTCGCGCGTTCGACGTCTACAAGGCGTCGGTAGACCGACGGAGGGTTCAATTTATTAAAATTTTAAAAAGACGAGAAACGTTTTTTTGAAGATATTATATGAAGTAAAACAGTCCATGAAAGTGAAATAGCAAGTATGTAGAATAGTAATGCAACGAGATAGAGTACCCTGACGTCCATTGTTCCAAATACAAATTAAAGTACCCAAAACCCTACAACAAGAAGTAAAACAGTCCATGAAAGTGAAGATATTATATGAAGTAAAAGCAAAGTCCATGAAAGTGAAGATATTATATGAAGTAAAACAGATTCATGAAAGTGAAGATATTATATGAAGTAAAACAGGTCCATGAAAGTGAAGATATTATATGAAGTAAAACAGTCCATGAAAGTGAAATAGCAAGTATGTAGAATAGTAAAGCAACGTGATAGAGTACCGATGTCCATTGTTCCAAATACAAATTAAAGTACCCAAAAACCCTACAACGAAGAAGTAAAACAGTCCATGAAAGTGAAATAGTAGTATGTAGAATAGTAAAGCAACGTGATAGAGTACCGACGTCCATTGTTCCAAATACAAATTAAAGTACCCAAAACCCTACAACAGATGAAGTAAAACAATCCATGAAAGTGAAGATATTATATGAAGTAAAAACAGGTCCATGAAAGTGAAGATATTATATGAAGTAAAACCGTCCATGAAAGTGAAGATATTATATGAAGTAAAACAGATCCCATGAAAGTGAAATAGAAGTATGTAGAATAGTAAAGCAAATGATAGAGTACCGACGTCCATTGTTCCAAATACAAATTAAAAGTACCCAAAACCCTACAACGAGAAGTAAAAACATACCATGAAAGTGAAATAGTAAGATGTAGAATAGTAAAGCAACATGGATAGAGTACCGACGTCCATTGTTCCAAATACAAATTAAAAGTATCCCAAGACCCTACAACAAGTGAAGTAAAAAAGTCCATGAAAGTGAAGATATTATATGAAGTAAAACAATCCATGAAAGAGAAATAGCAAAGATGTAGAATAGTAAAGCAACGAGATAGAGTACTGACGTCCCATTGTTCCAAATACAAATTAAAGTACCCAAAACCACTCGCAGTAGAAAAACGCTAATCATAATCATGTGAGGAGTGTGATATGTCCAAAATATAAAAATACCATCGAACCATATCAATAAACCAAAGAACATAGACCAAACGATCGCTAGTTTTGAAGGCAGGAGTGATAAACATTAATCATTTTTTTTCACAAGAGAAAAAAACGATGTTTTGAATATATTATATGAAGTAAAACAGATCCATGAAATCATTACATTTTCACATCCGAAGATTGGAACCCAAATATACATCCCGGAAAGTGGAAGTCCACACCCCCTGCATGATGATAGAAAAATACCCCATGTCACATACAGAGGGACTTGATATAAAACCCAAGAACGGTCCACATGGAGATTATCGACAATCCGAGAAAGCATCCAAATATGCCCGAGGCATCTATAAGAAAGTGAAATAGCAGTATGTAGAATAGTAAAGCAACAGATAGAGTACCGACGTCCATTGTTCCAAATACAAATTAAAGTACCCAAAATCCTGCAGCAGAGAAAAACGCTAATCATGTGAGGAGTGTTATATGTCCAAAAATATAAAAAAGACCATCGGACCATATCAATAAACCAAAGAACATAGACCAAGATCGCTAGTTTTGAAGGCGAGTGATAAACATTAATCATTTTTTTTTCACAAGAGAAAAAACGATGTTTTCAATATATTGTATGAAGTAAAACAAATCCATGAAGTCATTACATTTTCACATCTTAAGATTGGAACCCAAATATCCATCCGTAAAAGTGGAAGTCCCACCCTGCACAATGATAGAAAAATACCCCATGTCACATACAGACGACTTGATATAAAAACCCGATGAACGTGTCCACATGGAGATTATCGACAAACTGAGAAAGCATCCAAATATGCCCAAGGCATCTATAAGAAAGTGAAATAGCAGTATGTAGAATAGTAAAGCAACGAGATAGAGTACGTACCGATGTCCATTGTTCCAAATACAAATTAAAGTACCCAAAATCCTTGAACAGAGAAAAACGCTAATCATGTGAGGAGTGTGATATGTCCAAAATATAAAAAGACCATCGGACCATATCAATAAACCGAAAGAACATAGACCAAACGTACGCTAGTTTTGAAGGCAGAATGATAAACATTAATCATTTTTTTTTCGAAGAGAAAAAATGCTATTTTGAATATATTATATGAAGTAAAATAGTCCATGAAGTCATTACATTTTCACATCCGAAGATTGGAACCCAAATATCCATCCGGAAAAGTGGAAGTCCCACCCCGTACAATGATAGAAAAAATACCCCCATGTCACATACAGGGGACATGATATAAAAATCCAAGAATCGGTCCACATGGAGATTATCGACAATCCGAGAAAGCATTCAAATATGCCCGAGGCATCTATAAGAAAGTGAAATAGTAGTATGTAGAACATAAAGCAACATATAGAGTACCGACGTCCATTGTTCCAAATACAAATTAAAGTACCCAAAATCCTTGAACAGATCAAGAAAAATGCTAATCATGTGAGAATTCAAAGTAAAGTTAATCTATTAACATTGCGAATAAAATTACACCGAAGTCAAAAACATTGCCTAGCCATACTCATGGCAAATTTGTCATCAAAAAATCAAAAAATTAAGAAGACCGCCTCATACGGGGAAACTCAGCCTTGAACGTTTAATTTACAAAATTCAAAAATATTACTTAAAGGTCCAAGACAATAAAATAAACTAAAAAGCGGCCCAATTAACTGGGCCTCGCTAAGCAAGAAAAAACAAATTAACCAAACTAATCCTCCGTCGGTTCCTCCACGATTCGGCACCATCCTTCGGAAGGTCCAGGGATCGCTAGGTGCTACCTCCACATGCATGCCACGGCTCCCCCTCCCCGAAAGGCCCGAATGCTCGGCCGGCTTTTTCCAAGCTCGGACTCCGCCGGACGGGTGCATTCTTCCTCCGTTTGGGCCTCCTCGCAGAGACCACAGAGTGACTACACCGTGATTCGCGGGCGGCTGAGAGTGCAATCAAAGGAAAAATTGCGCAAGGCGCGCCGTGGGAGAAGGTGAACTAGCGTGGGGAAGCTCAGAGCAGGGGAATCCATACGGTGGCCGATGCTACAAGCCGACCCCGCCCACTCCTAGTATTTGGATATCGACCCTAGTAATAATCACCGGACCGGCCGGGAAGTCATATCTCGTTGAGGTGCCGGAGGGAGCGCGCTGGGATTGACCTCTAGTGCTCCCCCTCGCGGCAACGCATCCTATGACGCACGCGAGGCATGGGTGCAATCTCGTGCGCAAGTGGGCACAAGAGACTGCAGCGTAAATTCCAATTAACGAGAGGAAGACAGACGAGGAGACGAACCGAGAGAAATGGAAATATGCAGCAAAGTCTAGGCGAAGTTCTCACTGCCACTTCTCCTTATCGTCGCATTAGCTATGACAAGGTGTAATCCCGAAAGAACCGAGCTTGTCTGAAAAACCATGGCTAAACGCCATTTTTTTATGTCGACCCGCGTCTACAATGCAATCAAAGGACGACCGTCATAATGAATCTCTGATCATTAATAATGAGAGCCGAAGGCCGGATCAAATTGGAGCGTGCGGAATCGCTCGCAGGAGTGGAGGTCCGATCTTGAACGAGTGTTAAAAATTAATTAATGTAGATTTGATGTGAAAATTTAATTGAATAGCGTTAAATGTTAATGCAAATGATATGAAATCACCATATCCATGTCCCATCACCTTAAACGCCATCGAATGCACCCGCAGCAGTGAGCAAGGGCAAGTTTTATTGAGGACACGTGGCAAAAAATTGATTGGAGCGGATCTTTGTTTGGGCCACTCGCGCAAAGTGGGAAATCCGGACCCGTAAAATATTAGGCGAATTTGATAAGAAATTCACGTCACAAAATTGGCCGACGTCGATGAGCTATTTTGGAACGCGAATTTGGTTTTAATTATGGTTTATCGCCGTTTGAAGTCCAAGGTCTCGACTTTTGAACAATTTTTCTTATAAAATTTGTGTTGGTTTTCTTCGATAATACACATATTAAAATCCCGCTTAATAAAGAGACAAAATTGTTGTGCTTTCGAACTCGACCCGGGATTGGACATGAGTTAACAAACAAAAGGATAGCGGAACCGTGCATGCACCCGTGGTCAAGCCCTCTACCAAAACCACGAGCGGAATCACAAAAGCGGGTTGCCCATATCGACGACCGCTTTATGTGAGTAGGCGGTATTTCTATTCGCGAGCGATTCCATAGGGAATGCGACACGTGGCGAAGTGACCCCGGCAAACAACCGTTTAACCCACGCCATCGCACGTTAAAGCCCACGACGTTGGAAGCTGAGCGAAATTGCCAAGAGTCGTTGATTTGGAGAAGGGCCATCGGACGGTGGTCGCACGTTGAACTTGCTCGGGAGGTTAACTAAGGTGTGCGAGAGGATAGCCAGTACGATACGAGTGTTTGATTGGTTATTGATATATATAGGTGGGGCCGAGTATAATGAAATTGTTTAATTAAACGATTGGTGGATAATTAGCATAAGTCCGGAGGGTGATTGTTGTAAGGTCGGGTGGTGAAATATAGAGCCGAAAGTTCACTACAAGTTATTTATTTAAAAAGAAACGTGGAGTATAAATACAAAGTGTTGAAAGTTAAACATTGGTTATAAGGATTGGAGATAATATAAAGTCGGGAATATAAATTAAAGTCCAACCATTGTGGATAGTATTTATTTATCAAATTCTACGAATTTGATAAATAAACCCAAGAAAGAAGAAGTCAATTAAGACTCAGTCGGAGGAAAAGAACGGGGTACACCAAGGGAAAATGCCGACACGACGATTGTGAGACACACCGCGCTCTCCTTGGGGGTCCAATTTCAGCTTTTGTTGCGTCACACGATGATCTCTCTTCTGCGGCATTTACTTGTATTGAAGATCACTATTCTAGGAATAAGGAGTTATTTTCTCCAAAAATAACCCTAGCCAAACATTGACAATGCATCAAGGATATATTTCTATGCTTCATAAGCACATTTGTTCTACTTCTAAATCATGTCTTGGAAGTGGTTGTTGTGTTAGAAATTATTCACCAGCTTGGTTTCATACCAAAGTATTTTTCACATTTTCAAGATCCAATACATGAAAAAGATAATGGTTTAAAACAACCTAAATATTTGAAATTTTGCAAGAATTGTCGGCACACTTTTGAATATAAATTTTGAAGTCAAGTGGATGATGTCGTATAGGATCAAGTGTCATTTTGAATACCAAATGTTTCACAAAAAAACTTCTCAACATGCTACCCTGCAAAGTAAGGATTAAATGACAATATTGCATCAACTATTTCCATAATAAAAGTGCACCTCGGCCATAAGACTAAACAACTACAAATGTTGTAGATCTAACAAGACCACACAATCAAATGTATTCCACAAGGCCAATACCGTATGAAAAATGAAAAGGAGTTTGCAACCAAAAAATACCTTAGGCAACTAATTCAATTAGATACACCAAACCATCGCAAAAAGGAAAACCAAAATCTACTCAAAAAGGCAAGCGTTTACCTCCTTTGACAAAATTTTGAGTTCAAAACAAGGGCCTTTATTGTCTTGTCAATGCCCCTAGTAATTTGAATGGGGTTTGCACCGCTGCAACAACCTAAAAAAAAAGGTTTCATTTCAAATTATTTTCCACAAATTTAAGATACAACCATTGTCAGCTTTTGTATTTCCTAACAAGCTCATAAATTTTGACAAAAGAACCAAAATTTTTTTAATACCCTGATAGCAATTTTTTTTCACTCAAAAACTATCTTAGACTCAATAAACCCAACCCAAAAACTAAAAAACCAAACACCATAAGACCCTACAAAAATGAATAGATGATCTTAATCCAAAATACTATCGACAAAAAGTTACCTTTACACCCTCACTTATTAAACCTCGTGCCTGTTGAATTTTAACTTCAACTGGGCACAGTAGCTAGAAGGACGGATGCGAAGACAGAACATTTTTTTTGGAGGTTGCTAGCATGCCATCCGGGAAATTTAATTCAAAATTTAAAATTCTCGCAAGTTTTTTTTGTAGACGGCCACAACCATATTTTCCGTATGTGATTGTATTTAAACACAACGACCAGACATTAACGCAATTCACCAACCAAGTAAATTAAACAAACATAAATTTACCCATGCAGCTTTGTAAATTCAAAAGGAGGACACGTGGAGCATTAATATTGGATCGCATGAAATTGAAGGGAATCGAAAACTTGAAAAACCGGACCCGAATTTTTATAGGGCACATTGGATTGAGAATTCGAGTTAAAATTAAGCGACGTCACGATCCCATTTTGGAACGCGGATTTGGTTTGAAATTCAATCTATTTAGACTTTTGAAGTCCGACGGAAAGGGTTCTTTAATGTTTTGATAGTTTAATATATACATATGTTATATATATATCATATGCGAAAATGAAAGGTGGGCCATAGAATTTAGTTTTAATTTTTATTTTTTTAAAAGAGGGTTTATTATAATATGTTTTATATGTTCGGCATATAAAAAATAAAAAAGGTCGAAAAAAACTTGGTTGTTTTTTTTATAGACAAGTACGTAAATTTTTTTATTACATAGCAAAGGTGTAAAAAGTGAAAAACCGAGTGTAACTTTTTTATGTGTATGCACAAGATAGATGCGAAAGGGAAAAAACACAAGAGAGTGTCTTAGAGATAGAGTATGTTTGTTTTGAATGGAACAGTGAGTTGGATTTATGCACTGCGTTTTGTAGCAGCTCATAATTTTGTAATCCTCTCAAGTGAGGAAGTAGTGTAATAGTTTTTTTTAGTTATTGAAGGGAATAGAAGTTTGTTTTTCAAAGTATTGAAACTCTGTCTCTGTCAAAGAAATTTTTATTTTTCTCGTGTGTTAGAGGAAGGGAGATTTATGGGTGGTTCTTATGAATCAACCAACCATTCGAACATGCTCATCAATCCAAACCATAAGTATTATGTGACAATATTCACAGGAGCACTCAATCGGATTTCCCGAAGCTATGTTAGAGAAACCCTAAACTCTCACTCGAAAATAGGTGAAATGTGGCACCACTCGAGAGATTGACATGTGCCAATTGGTACAAGTGGTAGAAAATTGGCATGCTCAAACAACGAGGTGATGCAGGGGAATGACATGAGGGAGAAAATATCGTAAAAGCCCCAAATCCGGAGAACTAAAGCTCATCACCAACCCGAGATTGACAACTTTACATGATGTAACCTATGAAATCGTAAATGGAGAAATCATAGTAACAATAAATTAACCTATGTAACAATAAAAGTCGGATTCATCCCGGGAGTGGTAATGGGAGAAATCATAGTGAACAACAGAAACATGCATAGTTGCTTACAATCAAATAGATGAAAAAAACACATACAAAAAAACCTAGATAATAATCGTTCACAAGCTTAATATTGAATTATGAACTGTAAAGGAACTTACAAAATGTGACATTACGAACCCGGTCAAGCGTACAAGCAAAAATATCCCGGACATGACCCTGGTTGACAAGTTGTATTGCTCATGATGCAAGAGGATTTGTACCGCACCGCCAAGTCAATCAAAATCCATCATTATCTATACAATAAATACAAGTAATTGATGTAGTATTTTTTACTCTAAGATGCATTCTTATGATAATGTTAGAACATATCTTGAAAATGTCAAAACATACCCGAATAAGCTCCTCTTCGTTTCAAGAACAATTTATTGGAGTCGCATGAACTTGGGAACAAGCCTCCCACGATCCGAAAGAGTAGCAACTAAGTCAACAAAGTGACTTTTTTGTTGCTACGCCGGATCAAGGGAGGTTTGCTCCCAAGATTAAATCGCTCCAATAAATTATTATCTACTAAACAGTAGCCAACCACGTGAAGGTGGAAGCTCTTATGGCCCCTCCCCCCCCTCACATCACTCTCAATTCCCCAATACCCAATCTATATTTCATTTTTTTACTTTCATGAGCATAAAAAAAAATATTCAATAACTAGTAAAAAAAACAATTCAACAAAAAAGTACGCAAGGAAACATTGCAATTAATGCTTGACATAAAAATAGTATGATAAATGAGTTTTTTATATAACGCAAAAAAAATGTTCCAAGTATGGTAACGTTTGTCTTATAATAATACAATGTTTTACATTGTCAAATTTTCTTTTCTTCTTCCTATTTTTAAAGCTCCTAATTACATCATCAATATCATCGTGTCTCGCTCTCGTTTCGTGCCTTTCAACCCGCATCGCCGACCTAGTTGCGTATTCACGATGTCCGGGCTCATCCCAAAGTGACGGGAGCATCGCCTACAAAAAACAGATAATATTAAATTTTAATTGTCGTTTTTAAATATCATTGAACTAGTTCAGTAATATTAATAAAAAAAATTGCAATGAGATTATTTACCCTGTGCACCAGCTTGTCGCCGCCGACCTAGCTGCATTGTCACGATGTACGGTCTCATCTAGTGACGTGGGCATCGCCTCCAAAAAACGTGGATAATAATTAAATTTTAATTATCAGTTTTTAAATATCATTGAACTAGTTCGGTAATATTAATAAAAAAAATTTCAATGAGATTATTTACTCGGTGCACCGCTTGTCGCCGTTGGGACTCGTTGCCCTCGTCTTCCTCTCGGTGGTAAGATCCTCAAGGGAAACATTCTCTCGTCATTTAAACAAAAAACGTTATAAGGACAACCATCAAGGTATAATTAGAAAAAAATATAAGTGGAAATTAATTACCGTCACGGCCCCTCACTGATAGCGACATTGTCGGCCTGGTCCCCACTACAATGATCGAGTTGCACGAGAGGATCATCTACATCCGGCTCTAAAATCGGGTTATTTACCTCGTCGGTAGTGTTGCTCCCCCGATTTAAACAAAGTTGTTAGACATTAAATTTATGGACGAAAACAAAAAATATTGAAAGGTTAATGTTTTACCTTATCGGGGCATTGTAGATCTTGGGACTCGCCCTCAAGCTCATGACGTTCAACTGTCAAACTTGATAGCCAAAACGGAAAGCAATATTTTTATCTTCCTCTCGTAGTTATTGTTCCAAAGTCATCACCCTACATTATATATGATTGTGTATTTTTAATCATATCCGATAGGATTACAAAAACGTTGGAAGGTGATACAATTAATTATAAGATGTTTAGCTACTTAATTACAATTCTTGCAAACTAATTTCAAGTAGCCACCCTACTGAAAGCTTGTGATGGCCCTTTTTCTCTATCCTATCTTTGGTTGCCTTTGAGGTGTCGGGCAACCTAGCATCAAAAGATTGAAGTCGGATATGACGTAGCACACTTTTATTTTAGACATAAAGAAAATTAAAGCTATTTAATTAAAGTTGTAATTTACCTTATGTCCAGCTTGGCATTTTTCCTTCTTTCTTTGCCCTTTTCTCTTTTCCGTCATGGATGAGTGCTCTCCACTCACTCTCCGAAACCTGCGAGAGGACGCTCATATCTAGGGGTTAAATTTCAATTGCGTCCTATAGGTGTCCCCGGTATATTTCAAATATTTGCTGTGCCACCCGAGCCACCACTTTTTCTGCTCAAATGTGCTGAGCCCCAAAAAGGGCTTCTAGATAATCTAAAAGTTCTTTTTTTTAGGTTGGAATTCTGGGGAATTCCACCCGTACGTATGGTTGGGCCAAAAAATTACCAACGCATGGCTCTCCCGAATCTCAGTAGAACTCATTGTTTCCTACACGTAATAAAACCAAAAGAAAAAGAAGATATTATCATTAATTTAAAAAATAAAAATCATGATAAATATGTTTTAGATAAAGTACATGAAATAGTTAAAATATTAAAATTTACTCCGGAGTTGTACATGCTTTATAGGGACACCCTCATCATTCACCAACAACGTGCCATTAATGGTCCCCGTGGAGCCGACACGTGTAGCTCCGTGAAACGCAATAATGTAGTCGGCCATATCGACCTCATCATTGCCAACACGTTCGCCAGCTTGGTCGGGTGTCGACTTGAGCAGGTGTGTTTCTTGGCTAGCACCTAAAGGAGTAGAAGGTGTACGAGAGGGTTGTTGGACAATCTCTTGCCCTTGTGTCCCACTACCACCAACACCGGGTTCAACAAATGCCGAAGACGCTACATACAAAAGAACTTTTTGTTAGTTTAGTCAATGTAAAAATTAAAAAATCAAACTATCACAATTCATCTCATGCGTAACAAAAAAAATATCCTTTTGACTTTTTATTATTACCCGATATCTATTTAGCTCGCCTCATAAGATGTTGTATCCTCTCTTCGTTTCTGCGTGTTTGAGGCGCATCTATCAAAGCATTAAATTCCGACGTTGCATCTCGTGCCTTTTTTTTGCAACAACAACACCGGAGATAGAAATGAAAAAAAGCTCTTCCTCAAAGAGGGAATCATCAAAGCGTACCATGGCTAGGTGTCCGCATATTTGAACAAAATTAATATTATTTCAATTATGTAAATAACTAAAATACCTAAAGATAGAGCAATGTCTGGCACTTTACATGTTCTTCCTGCTGCCTCTTTCCGCGATCATCCCTGTCTCGGGGTTGTTCCCGCACTGCTCGATCAGATCCGCCACATTGCAATAAAATTATAAATGTAAAAAACTTGAAAACAATATCTAACTTGAAAACACAAAATGAAAACTGAAATAATTTCTAATAAGACACCTGAAGACGGAGTTAGAGTTTCAAATATGCCTTGCATTTAATTCGATCCGAAACATGTCATTGCACATTAAGGCACCCAAACATTCAATCCACAAATGATATATTTAAGTAGGCTTCTCCTATCTCGGGGAAAACACCATACCTATAATGCATTCACTTGCATGTATAAAGGGAAAGGAAAACATGTTTTCATACAACGGTGACAAAGGCATCTTGGGGAAAGGTATCTTCACTTTTTTATTTATGTTGTTCACCCACACCACTCTTGTGTTTTCACTAATCCTGTTTTGTCATTTTTGGATTCAAATTAAGTTAAGGCCTTAAGTATTTTTTTGACCTTTCTGAGTAGTTTTTTATAAGTGGCATGTATGGATTTTCCATTAATTCTGCACTTTTTCTCTTCATGCGCATGTTTCCCCTGGAAATCAAATGCATGATTTAGTCCCATACATTTAACAAGTTGTTGGATCAACTCCATAGGAAATATCATGTTTCCTATTCAATCAAAATTTATCTCAGTTAGGGTAGGTAGGAAGGTTTTCCCTTTGTATTAATAGGGCACTTCTAGCTTGCATTTTTATTATATCTTTCAAATTTAGTGTCGTTTCAATTAGGGCATGATTTTTTGCAACTTTCAAGGTGAGAATGAACAAAGACAAATTTTTGTGATGGATGACCTGTATATGACTCCATGGCCGCAGGAAAAGGCACTAATATACTTCTTCAAATATCTATAGTTCTCATTCACCTCATACGAAGATGGTCCCCGATTTTGAGCCAAATGTTGTAAATAGAAAAGTTCCCCCCTCCATAATTTGATAGTCAATGGAAATTTCTTAAATTGATGATGGGGGCAAAATTATGGAACATTGGCACATACATATGTAATGGAATTCCAAGATCATGATATATGTTTGCATATGTTTATGGCAATGTTCCACCAAGTCCCCCGGGAGGTGGGAGCGAGGGGACGAGGGAGCGCGGGAGCGGCCTATGCAAAAGCTCCCTACCAATTTTCAGGGAAACGTGGGGGACGTCAGGGGTCATAAAAATTATAAAATTTAATATTTAAAATGTAACTATATTTTTGCAAGGAATGTATATACAGTCATCATACACTTGCATCATGAAAGATAAATCATAAATGATAAAATTACAAATCGATGAATGATGAATCATATAATTGAAACAAATTTAAAAGTTAAAAGTTAAAAACATACATCATACAATCATGCATGTAAGTTTGTAAGTTTGTAACTATATAATCATTAATGTAACTACTAACAATGTACAATGAAAATAAAGTTTAAGATATCATATGACATATTATATCAAGATTCAAAATAGAGTTTAAAACTGAAGTTTACAACTCAAGTCCGAAACATAAAACTTAAACGCAAATAAGTTATGTCCGAAAACATAAAACATAAAACATAACATATGAATATCAAATGATATCATCATACCGATAAATGAGCATAAATTCTCAAGTTAATGCCCCACTAGTCTACGTATCCAACTTCGCACGAATATATCAAGATCAACCATGTCACCATCCGAATCGAATCACTTGGATTCTCAAATATGCTAAGTGGCACATCAAATTTTAACACGAAACCATAAACTAAAAGGGGCGGTGAGGGGACGTGAGGGGGGCATGCGGGAAACATCCCCTAGAAGTCCCCAAGACCCCTGAGCGCAGGGGGCGAGGAATCTAGACCCCTAGGGTGGGGGGGGCGAGACCCCGTGTAACACCGGTTTATGGAGGTGGTGGAGGCAAAAAAGAGCTCAAATAGAGCTGAAAATTTTTCACATAAAAAGGACTGTGGGCTTGACTAATGGTTCCATTTAAAAAAATGATATCTAGACAGAGAATAAGTGTAGCATGCAAACATGCATTGAAAATCCATCCGAGTTTGCATTGTATTACTTATGATGGATTCAAATTTGGGTTTCAAAATTCCAGAGTTATGGCATGATTTTTTGTCGAGAAACCCTTAGTTGGATTCTCATGTTGGTTTAATTTATATTTTAAGTTTGTTTTGCAATCTTTGGGTGATAGTAACTCATGAACTAGGTTACCAATGTGTAACAATCATATTTCAAGAATAAAGATGTGATTTTTTTTATATTATTATTATTATCTATTAGCTACGAGTATTGACATCCTAATGCTCGGAATTTTGACATCTTGATAGCATGGATAATTCTCGAAAATGTTTCTAGTAATGTTAACATAATAACTATCATTACATGTCTTCACTTTTTTTCACCATAATAGACTCATGATAGTGGACTCATCACACAACTTCATATGCTATGTCCCAACAAGTTCAAAACTCGGTTGAACCTACCTCATAGTGTGGTTATTAAGGACAAGTTGTTTGATATATAACTCGATAGCATAGACCACGTTGCGGTTCTAAAAAGAATCCTCAAGTGTCAAAAAAACTTCACAATATGTTCTACTATAAAGCCTTTGGGATACTCGAAATAATATATGTATCATTGATGACTTTTAAAGTATGACAAGATCCAGGAGGGAAAGGAAATCAATGGAAGAGTGATCCACCAATGAGAACCTAGAATTTAGCATCCGATGAGTTAGAGTCTAGGAAATTGAAAGCCTATAATTTTAATTAGTGATGAAGGACATCACATAGGTAATTATATTTTCATGTAGAATAATCTGTTAATTCAAATTTAAACTACATAATATGAAAGGCATACCATAAATTTTTCCACGTAAGTCCAAACAACCTATAAAAATGGAAAACCTTCTTTTTCCATGGGAAATAATTTACCTTTCCTTTTTCAAGGCAATCTAAATCACAAAAAATATGAACTATACCTGCACACATTCTTGGATAATGTGAAAGTGGAAAAAGGAATACCCTACACAAGTGATGCACACATGTACATTTGAACACTAATAGATTTTTTGTAGTTGAAATGCAATGCTTGTTTTCATTTAAATGTAGGGTTTTTAAAGCAGGAGAAATAATGGTCGCCAAATTAATAAGCGTTTCTTTGGGAAAAAATTTAAATCTTGTATTGGGTGATGAAGATAATAGAGGGTATTGAATCTTGATTCTTGACATCTAGAGAGAACCATACAGACCCTAACACAATCCAATAGAATTGACCAAAAAAAACCCAAATAGAGTCAACCCTACTATAGGAGGAAGGGCCTCGCAGTAAGAACTTACCATTTTTTGCAAGAGCCGAGGGCGAATAAGTGCCCCGCAAGAGCCGAGGCGCAACGCCGAGGGCGAATGCTGTCTCCGCAAGAGCCGAGGACGAACGTTGAGGGCGAATGCCGAGGGCAAATGCTGTTCTGCAAGAGCTGAGGGCCACGTGTACACTCCCTGCTTCGAAAGAGCCGAGGGCGAATCTGCATAATGCCGTTTCCGCAAGAGCTCAAAGCACGAGGGCGGGTCGGCCGTTCGCAAGAGCCTGTGCATGCACGTCGTTCGCAAGAGCCGAGGGCGTAATGCCGAGCGAATGGTGTTCGTGAAGAGCGGAGGCGAATGTGCGCGTGATATCAAATCGTTAATGTAGCACACATGTACATTTGAACACTAATAGATTTTTGTAGTTGAAATGCAATGTTTGTTTTCATTTAAATGTAGGGTGTTTAAAGCAGGGAGAAATAATGGCTGCCAAATTAATAAGCGTTTCTTTGGGGAAAATTTAAATCTTGTATTGGGTGATGAAGATAATAGAGGGTATTTAATCTTGATTCTTGACATCTAGAGAGAACCCTACAGCCTAACACAATCCAATGGAATTGACCAAAAAAACTCAAATAGAGTCAACCCTACTATAGGAGGAAGGGCCTGCAGTAAGAACTTACCATTTTGCAAGAGCTGAGGGCGAATGCTGTTCTGCAAGAGCTGAGGGCGAACGCTGAGGGCGAATGCTGAGGGCAAATGCTATTCTGCAAGAGCTGAGCGCGAATGCTGAGGGCAAATGCTGTTCTGCAAGAACAGAGAGCGAATGCGCGCGTGATATCAAATGTAGCTATTGCGACAAATACGAAACATTTTTATGTAGCACGCATATAAGTTTCGAATTTTTATGTAGGGCCAATATAAGTTTGGTATTTTTATGTAGCGCGAAAATAACTGTCGCTATACCGACGGCGGAAAAGGCGTCGCTATTAGGACGGTGCCTCCAAACGTCGCAATGGCGACACCTAGACATTGTGTCGCAGTTGCGACGTTTAGAGTCGTCCCAATAGCGACGCTTTGGGCCATGATGTCGCAATTGCGACGTCTTCCTTTAAACGTCGTAATTGCGACACTAGTTTAAGTGTCGGTATTGCGACACTTTTCTATAGACGTCGGTATAGCGACGGTTTCGGGCGGGATGGAAAAAATTTGGGAAAATTTCCGACATTTGGTCAAAAGCGTCGGAAACAGGTGTCGGAATTTCCGCCAAATGTAGTAGTGCATGGAGGCGTAACCTGAATCTGATACCACTGAAAATAACATGGGTAAATTCCATGTGTGGATGAATACCATGGGTGGATACATACCATGGGTGAATGAATATCATGGATAGATGTCACTTACAATACCATGGGCGAATAAAATACAATGGGTGGATGAATTCCATGGGTCAATGCCATTTACAATACCATGGGTAAATTCCATGGGTGGATGGATAACATGGATGGATGAATACCATGGGTGGATGCCATTTTCCATTTGGATCATTAATTTATTGAAAAAAATCCTTCTTCTTCATTGCAATTAAGGCAATCACAAATTCTCAAACTTGAAGAAGAGAGAGAGAGAGCCAAAATCATCCATGGTCATCATCAACAGTTAGTTAAATTTTCCTTTGATGCAAACTCTGTTAACACAAAATAATTTCAACTTGGAGACCTTATATTGAAATGGGATAAAGCACATGAGGAAAAAGGTAAACATACCAAATTCCAAAGAATATGGCTTGGACCATTTCAAATTGTAGAACAAATCGACCCATCAACATTTCTATTGCAAGATTTATCAGGTAGGAAAGATTCTCTGCCCGTGAATGGGAAGATTTTGAAAAAACATTTTTCATAGGAGATAACCTCTTCTATCCACTATACATTATTGCCTTTAATTTTTCTAGGAAAATAAAAGTTAAATAATATAAATGTTGGCCTTGCAATAAAATCTCTTGAAAATATTTTTACTTTTCGCTTTTATAAGTAGAGATTGTTAAGAAAATAGTTAAAAGTTTTGAAAATTAACTAAGTTTTGTCTCTCTGAAGTTTTCTTTTTCCACCAAAATTATTCATTCTTTGAGAAACTTAAACTTTATAAAATACTTTTGTTATTTTATCAGTCAAGAAAAATACCTTTAACAAAGTAGAATACTTTTTGCAAATAAACATCCTTAACTCTATAATTGTCATCTATAACTCTTAAAGAGGAAATGATTCTCCCTATCCAGTAAAATTTTCTCTTTTTAGAGTGTAATCCTAAGTAATGTACTAAAGCTTAAAATATAAGAGGTATCATCAAGAGCCTGCTTACCATATTCATAGGGAAATAATAAGACTGACATTACCAAATACTGCATACCAAAACAGGGTAATGGCTTGAGATTATTTTAATCAAAATACAAGGGGTCTCATCATGAGCCAGCTTGTTTAGTTGAATTACGACCAATGAATGACAATGTCACCATTTGGCCACCACACCAAGACAATGGATTTTAAGTAATAAAAAGAATTTTTTGTTAAAAGATCTATTTAAAAAAAAATTAGAATAAGTATATAATTGTCGATTTATCTCTAAAAATTGCATTCTTACATGGATGGGATACATAATCATTGCTGGTTA
Source organism: Pinus albicaulis (assembly GCA_034641835.2). Taxonomy (NCBI): domain Eukaryota; kingdom Viridiplantae; phylum Streptophyta; class Pinopsida; order Pinales; family Pinaceae; genus Pinus; species Pinus albicaulis. Next base: position 16,305 of record JAXQQM020075790.1, on the reverse strand, counting down.
AAAGGTAATCCTATCTAGGTTCATTAGGATAATTTTGAGGTCTAACATGGGCCTCCTAAGGAAATTATAAAATAATAGTGAAAATAATAAAATAATATTTGATTAGATCATCAAAATTTAGAGGGAAAAAAGAAAAAACAACTTTTTCAACTCATATTTTCAACTTATGTCCCTATGGGTTTACTCAAATTTCGAGTGGGAACACTTGTTGGATGCATAATTTGGTTATCCATCCAAGGATTACACATGTTGCATACTTACGATGGACCCTGCTATATGAAAAATAAGAAATACATGAAAAACATGATTGAAATCACGTATTTTCATGTATTCTTCATTTTTCGTGTAGCCTGGGTCCATCGAAAGTAGGCAACATGGGTACTCCTTGGATGAAGAATTAAATTTTGCATCCAATGAGCACTCTCGCTTGAAATGTGAGTAAAACCTTAGGGATATAAGTTGCAAATACAAGTTGAAAAAGTAGTTTTATTATTTTATTATTTTTTAATCTTTTTACTTTTTACCCCAAAAATGGTGAATCATCCCCCATAGTTTACATCATCATCTTGAATCCTATTGGATCTTATAAATTTTATTTTGGTTGTACATTTTGATTAGGAGGCCCATTTTAGACCTCAAAATTTCTCTAATTATGGACGCCTTCTCGCAACAGAGGCTCTACCTATGACAAATGAGTACATTTAAAATATAATTTACAAAATTCTACTACTTTATCTTTAAATTAAGTAACGACTAATATAGGAAAATGTATTTTCATCTTTAAGAGGATATCAAATGAACTGAAATTAGGTGAGTTCGTTTTATTTTTCAGAGAAATATTACTTATCTAGTGTTTCATTCAATTTATGTTTTCTAAACTATTTTTACTTTGAAAGTCTTAGAGATTTCAAAATTATCAGAAATAAATTGTTCTTCCATTGAATCACTAATTGTTTTACTATTCAACAACCCCCCCATTTATTTTTTATAATAATCAATATTATAATATAAATGGGGACCCTTTAATTTTTTTCTTCCAAAAGCTTAGCAAGTAAGATTTTTTCCCTTATAAAATGTTAAAGCATTAAGCTAAGTCAATTAGGACAAAGAACTTGTCGCTTTATCGTAAAGTACAGAATCCAAAAGTAACGCAGATTAATCATTAGCTGGAATTCGTGAAACATGATCAATAAAACCTTTTTTAACAAGACCAAATGTTGTATTGATCTCTTTATAACTTAAAAGGCCTTGAAATATTTCATAAGTCCATAAAGCACTTGAAACATTCTTCGCATAAGTAAAAGCCCCTAAAAAAATCAATAAATACACTACGCATCACAAATTGCAAAACATAAACGAATTTTAAAATAGTATAACCTCGACCTTGCGACCTTGCGATACTACGACATTGCGATATATCAATCTTGCGGTATTTCAATTCCACGATATTGCGATGTTGCGGTATATTATGGTTACGACTTAATTATATTGAAAATTTTCTATATTGTGATTTATCGCAATCACAAAATTGGCATCGCACTTAAGTCATATTAATTTGGAATAACGTTTGGGATTTGCTATGTGATGTTTTCACAAGACTTGAAAGGAATCACATGTAGGCCTTAATGCATAATTAATAAAAATCAACTGCATTTACTCTTTTAAAGGCTCGAGGAGATTTGTATTTGTTTAATCATGCTTGCAATAAAAGTCCCATCTCTATTGAATTTACTGTTTTAATTGAGTTTTGGCTCTCGTATTTTCTTTAAGTTCATTATGTTTTCTCTATTTCTCAATCTCAGGAAATATCACTCAGAGATGACTAAGAAAAGAAAAAAATAGTCGAGCGTTCTACATTCGAAGACTCAGACATGCATCCGCTCTTTAGTGATACTACATGCAATAGAGATGATGGAACTACGTCGTGGGAAGCTATGTATAATCTACTGGAGGATGAAGATCCAAATGTATTGGAAATAAGAGCAACGACTGACGCTAAAATCTCGTCTACATCTTCCTATTTTGAAGCAACCTATTCTTTCCTTCACAGAATAGTTGTGAGGCCTAAAATCCTTCCATACACGGATATGGTGAAGTAGATTATTGACAATGTAGATATCTTGGACATGACATTCAGGAATTCAAGAAAAGAAGTCATGGGGTCATTTACCTCATACAATTTGCGCTGAATGTATCATATCCTATAACCTCAAAAGTCCTATGATAAAGCTTTCATTGAGCAGTTCACAAAAGAAAATGAAGACCCGATATATCTCATGCATACATGGAGGTCCGACTCGAGAAAATTCAAATGGGAGAAAACTAGTATGTACCCAATTGCACCTCTATCAGCCCCACATAGTTAATAGTTATTTAGTTGTGATTATGTGTAGGATTTTTAGAAAAGATGATAGTACCAAGTTTTCTATGGAATGGGTTCCACTAATTGATGCGGTTGTTAATGCCAGAGTTATGAATTGGAGTAATATTTTGTCCGAAAATTTGGCTATGTACATTAGACAATATAGACAGTATAAATTTGTCTCTAATGTGGTTATCCCTCCCTTTTTTATGAGTGCATACGTGATGGATGTTATTTTTTTCTGTTCAAGATTTCCTAATATCGGATGGAATTGGACTCTCAAAGACCATACTCATATCCATGTGTATCATAAGCTTTTGCGGGAATCACAAATTTACCCCCATTTTTATAATATTTTTCAAAGTATCATGCTTCCAATCTATCAAACTATTTTTGATGTAAAATCCCCCAGGCTTTCAAAAGAAGCAAAGATAGACATATTGCCGGTGGAAGGATGGTTTGGGGAAGAAACATTTACTTATATCAGATTTTTTAGGAGTATTGCAGCTGCCCATGTTCTTCCATATTATGTCCCTGATAAGTTATTGGCTAGAGAGATTTCGTACCAAACAATAGGGGAAGGTATTTCCAAAATCATCAAAGATATGAAGAAATCTATCTGGCCAATTTATCTAGTGCAATGTGGTTCTTTTGCATTATTTGATTTTAGACACACAGTTAAATAAATAAAAAATATTGCATGCTTGAATTTGGCTACTATGCCAGACAGATAGTATGATCCCAACAAAGTCTCCCAAGACTTTAGTCCTATGGTTAAAATCAGACAGTTCATTCACGAGAAAGATGAATTTTATGATCTATTTGAAAAGGCCAAGACATTCTCAAAGGTCTTGCATTTGGCATCAATCAAAATAACCCCACCTGACCTAAAATGTTTTCATATATAAAGGAATAAAATATTGACAAGGGTCCCTTTAGACCTATTTCAAATTGAGGAAATAAGAGAGCCTACTCCCAGTGTAATCTTAGAAGAAAATTTTGATCACAATTTTGACCAAGAATCTCCAAAGAAATCAATTCAAGGTTCAGAACTTTCTCAACATCAATCTCAGAATTATGAAGAAAACCCTAAGGAAAGTCTTAAGAAATATATAGAGAAAAATAATGGAGAAACAACCAAAGAGACCTTGGCCAAAGAACATTGGATATTGATTCTAAACAAGTTCAAACACATAAGATCATAGTAAATGATCTGGATAAATAATGAGAGAAATTCATACAAATCTCCAAGTACAATAGATAGAGACAATTATTGAAGGAAATTTTGGATTTCAGACCCCTAAACAGACTTTACAAGTTATGAATCCAGAAGAATATGTTGAAATCATCCCATCCTACCCAACTTCAAATTTTTTTTTGAGAATTGAAGAGATACACCCTTTGGATATATTTTATATTCCAGCACACAAGACAGTGGTAAGGAGATAGAAAAAGAAAAGAAAGATTCATTCATAAACAACAACTCCAGAGAACGAATCAATGGAGGTTGTGTGGAAAGACACCCCCATTGATCCATCAGAAAATCTCACAAGACTATCACAATTCGCAGGTGCCTATGCAACAACTACAATGGACAAGGCAAAAGAGGTTAGTCTTCTTCTTAAAGATAAAGATGAAAGAATTCAGCTGTTAGAGTAACAACTTGAATAGTAAAGACAAAATATCAATAAGCAAACAGAGCTGCAAATGATACAGTTTCAAAAATATTTTGAGCAAATGAAGTTACAACACCAGGCAAGCATCACATATAAATATACACAGATTGAACAAATGCAAAATGACGTAGATAAACTCAGAAATCAGCCTCAGACTGAAAAATTCATCAAAGAAACACTTGAGTTAAACACTCAATTGTCAAAACAACAAGAAATATTTTGTTAAAGAATTTCAATGATAAAACCATATTGTGAAACAAGTGATACATTAGTTAATCAAGTAGTTGGTCAGAGATTGGAATATGAAGGGGTTGATAAAAATATTTCTGATTCTAATTCCTGGCAAGAGTCCGAAGAAGGAAAAAAAGCTTATATGCCGAATATTGAAGAATCCCACGGAGATATTCTATTTACAGATTGAGATATGTAATGAAAGCAAGCAGAAATGGCAACAACTAGAGAAGATGGTATAACAAGAAATATAATTGAAGCTGTAAATGAGAACCTTCATAATATCAATCTAATTAAATAATGCAAGCCTAGAGTTTTCCTAGATATTAAACAATTAGAGAGACAATGGAAAGATACCACCAAAAATCAAATTGAAGCATTCAAAGAACTATCTAAGCTTGATCGTGAATCTTATTGGCAGTTTCTAGTAAAACCATACAATCAATGGATGGCTTTATGCTGTCTAACGAATTCCACTCAAAATATGGTGCCAACTCTCTCTGATGCTATATTTAAGGGACAACTAAGATCCAAAGTCTTCCAACCATCCTAGGTGAAGCCAATGTTGGATATCTATGAACTGAAAATCTCAATGGCAAGGAAGGACCGTTCAACATGATAAAGCACGTTAGCATATTTTTTTTTAGTTTTTATCTTTTTATTTTTAGTATTCTGAGGAAGGTTGTTTAAAACATCCTTAGCTTTTTATGTAATAATATATTTTTTATACATATGTAATATTATTTAACCCTCTGTCACTCATTTAGAGAGGGGTACATGATTTTATCAAAAACACTTTGTAAAATCTTTCATTTATGTACTTTTGTGACTGTTTTGATGAAATATATGGAACAAGACCTTGATTTTCTTGGATATCGAAGCATAATCTACTGAATTTTCATTTTTTTACTCTTAGAGTATATTTGGTTGAAAAGAAGCAGATCAATGTGTTGATTTCATGACTATAACCTTGCATATATGGTATTTCTATCTTTATGATTGAGTTTTGTTTATGCATTATCAATAATTTTCCTTATATTGTATTATGTGTGAGATCTGAGTTACAATTTTTCATTAAAGAACTATTTTATGATGTTTCAGCTATAATTCCTTATTGAGTATATGATCAATTGATATATGCAATATAGTTTCACAATTATTTTTCCTAAATATTTAGTCAAAATAATTATCTTTAACATTTTCATTTCTTGTAGCAATTGAATGATCTTTATTACATTTTTCTTTAAGATATCTTTGTAGATCGCATGAGTTAAATTTATTCCCCGGTATAGATTAACTTAAATATTAGATTAAGTAGATGCATGTGTTTGTAATTTAAATAAATCATTTCTTTTACTTTAAAATCATTTCCCATTTCGCCTTATATCAAACCCATCATCATATCAAATCTTTGTTGGGAAACTGGTCCCATTATCCCCAGTCAGAGCCAATATACCAAACATAAAAGGAGTTTCTTCCAAGGTCTAGACTGGGTGGTTACCCCCCATGTTGTTCCAACAAAATGCTGGGGCTTCAACAGTTTCATCTCAGGATGAAGCTTCCAACAATGAACTTCATCATGACCCTGTTTGGAACAATTTTTTCATGTTAGTTTTTATTCTTCCATTTTGACGAATGCATTCTTATTTCCTTTCCCTCTGAATTTGTTATTACCCTTGTTTCTAGTTCTGAATGACTTCTTTCTAACCTCTTGTGGAATGTTTTTCCCTCTTGCTTCAAGATGAGTTGTCTAGACACAAACTTCATATAAACTTGTAGGATTAGACATAATAATAGTATGTCATAAATAACTATATAAAACCCCAATATAGTTCAACAAAGTATCTTTTGAATTCAAGCATACACCTAATACCAAGCATATTATCCTAAATTCTTGAGTGTAGCTTTGCACACTTTGACCCTTTAGTTGTCTAAAATTATGCCATTCCATAATAGGATTTTTCATATAAGCTAATGGATAAAGTTGTCTTCTAAGTGCAACAATAAAATATTTTCAAGAGGTGGAGAACTTAGCATGCTTTTTCATATCCTCTTGTGTTTTGGCTTCTCACCAAATGAAAGAAACACTTTCCAACCTCAATGAATCCAACTGAATATTTGTTTCATCATCTTTGATGTTTTTGGATCTTGCAATAAACTTCAAGTTGAAGAAACCAATTGCCAAGTCTTTCAGCATTCACTTCACCATTATACATAGGCATTTCGAATTTTATATCAAGTTTTAATAAGGGATATTTACCATGCACCCTTGGGGTATGTGGAGGTGTTTGAGTAATAATGGTTGTGGAAGAGGAAGAATATGAGGGTGAGGATGGAAGTGAATATGATGGTGGAGAAGAGGGTGGTTTTTCACCATTTCCCTTTGAAGTCTTCTCATCATCTCCTCCTTTTCCTCCAGTAGAACCCTCTCCTTTTGAAGACTTGGAACTTTCATAGAGAACCTTCACCATTTCAGTCATGTCAATGAAATATTTTTTGAAAGTTTTTCATCATCTAACATGTTATCTATTCCTCCTTCATGAGACATGCTTTCTGAGGCTTCAATTGCAATTTGAGGAAGGATTTATGGTGGAGCTTGAGGAAAACTTTCTCTCATTATCCTTGTCCTAACTTGAGGACATGCAACTACAAGATTTCCTTCTCCTCTCTTGAGCTTCAACCTTGTAAGAATAACATACACTTGCAAAAAATTAAATCCACACATCAGCAAAGAAAAACTAGGCTCTTATAACAAACTTGATCTGTATTATATTTTAATAAAATTGTGCTTGAGGGTTTGCAAATTACAAGTGTTTAAATTGATTTTTTGAAATATTTCATGTTAAATTTTAAACACATAAAGCATGTAAATAAACTGAAATATACAGAAAAAACAAAAAAATGCACCATAATAATAACCACAACACAACAGATGATGAAGGAGTTCACCCCTCTCGGGCTATGTCTCCTTGGTCCAACTTCCAATGGCTTGGCCCTCTTTCATTATGCTCAAAATAGTGATTTCATACATTTACAATGCTCAAATGGCTTCAAAACCCATTCCATCAGCTTAATAATGCCAAAAAATGTCTGTCTAGCCTCTTTCTGATCCGAAATTGGTAAAAAACTGGAGAAGTTATGAGCCTCCCTAGTTTTCCTACTAACCGCACCACAATTTCCCCAAAATGGGGTCCAGTCCTACAATTTCGCCCTTAATTCAGCTAACTAGGTGACAATTTCCTGGAATTATAGGTGAAATTGTTGGAACATTAATTTTCCCAATGATGCCTTGAGTCCGAAAAATCAAACATATTCTATTGACGCAACACACACACACTCACACATATATAATTTTTTTTTAAAATATAAAAACTGCGGATCGTTATGTAACTGTTGGAGGTTAAGTTCAAGGGTGTCATGTTGCGTGGTTAATCGACGGTTAAGATGGGTGGCTTCCCAACTGGCAATCCATTGACGACTACGGTGGCGCATGTCACATTATTATCGTTACCGTGGTAGTTAATGCAACGGTTAGAACTGCCCCCCTCCCCCCTTCTGGAAAATGGTCGTAAGTAAACATTATATGGGGGGCCGGGGCTAAGACCTGATCCCCTTCCCCCAAAATCTGACATACAAATGCACCATAATAATAACCACAACACAACAGATGATGAAGGATTTCACCTCTCCTGGGCTACGTCTCCTTGGTCTAGATTCCAATTGCTTGGCCCTCTTTCATTATGCTCAAAATAGTGATTTCATACAATATTTACAGTGTTCAAATGGCTTCAAAACCTGTTCCATCAGCTTAAGAATGCCCAAAAATTCCTCTCTAGCCTCTTTCTAATCCAAAATTGTTCAAAAAGTGGAGAAGTTATGAGCCTCCCTAGTTTTCACAAAATATGGACCAGTCCTATAATTTTGCCCTTAAGTCAGCTAACTGGACGAAAATTACCTGGAATTTTGGGTGAAATTGTTGGAATATTAATTTTCCCAATGATGCCTTAAGTCCGAAAAATCAAACATATTTTATTGGTGCAATATATATATATATATATATATATATATATATATATATATATATATATATATATATATATATATATATATATATATATATATATATATATATATATATATTATGTAGCCATTGGAGGTTAAGTTCAAGGGTGTCATGTTTCACGGTTAATCGGCGGTTAAGATGGGTGGCTTCCAAACTGATGGTCTAGCAACTACGGTGATGCATGTCACATGGTTATTGTGACCGTGTAAGTTAATGTGGCAGTTAGAACTTCGTGCCCCCCCCCGGTTCTGGAAAATGTTTGTATGTAAACGTTATATGGGGGGTCGGGGCTAAGCCCTAAACCACTTCCCCCCAAACTCTGACATATGAGACTTTAACATAAAATTTCAGACCATTATATAATAAGTAATACCATGGTCTGTTGGTAATGTATGGTGTTTTTTGTGGTGAGTTCTTGTGTTCGACCCATGAACGATGCAGTTTGACCCTTAACAAATTTTGGTGGCCTCCGGTTGGGCCACGTGGTAGCATGTGGTTGGCCACCAAAAAAATCGATCAAACTTGTCCAAGCTAGAGACAATCAGAAGAGGCCAAGTGGCAAGGCCAAGTTAGCCTAAAAAAATACATTTTGATCAACTAAAAGAGGCCATGTGGTAGCCTGCCACTGGCCCAAAATACAGTCACATGTCATTTTTTTTTGCAAAATTTGTCTGTTTAGAAAAGCGGGCAGACCTCATTTCTGGGAGCATACAATGTCATTTTTCCATGAAATGAGTTGCATCAGATTCAAAACGACGATATCTACATGGTCATTCAGGTTCCACACCATTCTGAAAAATTTCATTTTTTAGCGTAATTTTGAGCACCTGATTATTATGATTGCATCATGATCTAACACACTCTTTCTTGCTTGTTGGGCCAACCATTTATCCTAAAATGGATTCCATTTTCTACAAATAATGACAAAATAATTAGTCCTCTACTCAACAACAATCAATTCTGCAAAAACTTTGGCAACCCTACAATTTCATATAATGTTCTTAACTGTCTCTGGTTGTTTTTATTTATTTATTATTTTTAGTAATGAGTTACCATGTGTAGTGTCAAAAAATAGGGCTTTTCCATGCTTATTTCATAGGTTTTTGAATAATATTTCTTTTATATCAATGTCTCTATGAGGGCTTTGTTTTTCACTCTTGAGTTGAAGTAGATTTGTGTGAGGCTAAAGAGAAGACTGTTAAAATTTTGAATGTATTTCCATTGTGCCAAATCTGGCTTTGATCCATCTACGTTTAGGTTTTGATATATCTACCTCTACAAAAAGATTTATTTGTGCTCTTTATAAGAAGTAAAAACATGTGTGAAGTTTAAGGGGAACAATGATTGGATAAATTGAATGTTGTTTGTGAAGTGTAGGTCCCTTTATAACTGAAAGGCTTAACATGGAAGTGGAAAAGATCCAAAATTGAGTGACCCACTTGAATATTGATGTTGAAGATCTCCTTCTTGTTTCTGAAGAGGCTTCTCCAATACCACAAAGAAATTGAAAATGTTGAAGGGAGCAGGGCAAGCCTTTGGTAATGATAGAAGGAAAGTTCCTCTCACTGATCAAAATAATATTGTTGTTGAAAGTGATCTCATGGAATACGTGAATACTAGTGAGTTCAAGAGAAATGGTCAAGGGTTTATTGCTAGTTTGGCGCAAATACAACAGACATAGGAACAATGCATTTCCCAAAAAAAGTTTTATAATTTTCTAGGTGAAGCAGACAAGGAGGATGATAAAAAATATCATTGATTTGATAATTTTCATACTAGAACTGACATGATTGAAACCATAAACACATCCATGGATAAATTTGCTCTTGAAAACGACAAATATTATGAAAACTTGAAATTCCATGCTTGTATAAATGAGCATTCAAGGGAGATTACCCTATCATCTAAAATCAAAGAATTTCTTTCCAACCAAATGCCCCATGGCACAATTAAAAGGAAAAGCTTGGAAACCCTTTATATTTTCATTCTTGTACCATTTTTTGAGGCCTTCTTAATTGAATCTCCTGGCCAAATAGATCTCATCTCAATCCTATGATTCCATCCATCTGTTTCCACACCTATTGAGAGAAAGGAAATGACATGATGATATGAAAGTTAGATTCATAATTTTCTTTGCAAACACTACAATACCCAAGAACATGAGTATTTATCTTCTTCAAGATATACGATGTTAGTAACTCATTATTTAGGAGTAGCCACATGAAAAAATGGGGTTTTGGAGACAGCTGAATCTTCAGACCTTGGAACACCACCACTTTTTGAGGAGCCGAGTCTCCTTGAGTAGCCAAGGCATTATAGCTTTTATTGTTGTGTAATCTAAAATGGGAATTCAGAGACAAAACCAAAGTTTCATATTCATATTTTAATCAAATAGGGATAAACTTGATCTTTTCTATATATTTGTCCCAGATAGCATAATCCTGTACACTTAAGTTCCAACTCTGTCTCAGAGTCACTTCTTATGCCAAATCCAAATTATTGTCATAATGTTATCTACTAGTTGTGATAAGGTTATTGTTCTATAGTATTTTATTGTAAGCTTGTGCATTGGGGGAATTTTTAGGTCTAAAATAGGCCTCCTAAGGAAATTATAAAATAATAGTGGAAATAATCAAATAATATTTGATTACATCATAAAATTTTAGAGAGAAACAAGGAAAAACTACTTTTAAACTTGTATTTTGAACTTATCTCCCTAAGGTTTTACTCAAATTTTGAGCGAGAATGCTTGTTGGATGTTGTTGGAGCAGGGTCCTCCAAAGGTTGCGAATTAGGACAGTTTTGGATATTTTTGTATAGTTTTTGCATATTTCAGTCTAGCGCAGGGGTTTTGGGGTGGGTAAAAGCCCCGAAAGCATTGTAATGGGTTAAAGGGTAGACCTAGAGTCCGCAAACCACACTTTGTGGACCACATGAAAGATTAGGCTGGATTGTAATAAATAGAAGGACATTTTGAGTCAATAGGCAGACATTAAGATTTGTGCGAATCGTGAATTAGTTGATGTGGTTGGGTTATTGGGGAAGGACTCCTGTTGGTTGTGTGCGTGGAGATCCTTAGTCCTGTTGTGTGCAGACCCTACTACTGTGTGCACAGGTTGGGTTTTGGGTATTATAAAAGGATCTGACGAATCAATGAAAGTGGAAGGTTTTCGGAATATCTTAATCTGCTCTATTATATCGTCTATGTTATGCATGGTGTTGTGTTAAGCTGCGAAAGTACTTGTGTTATTTTCTTATGCTATGTTGAATACTGATATGGGTCCTTCTGCATGCTTTATATCTATGTTAATTACATTATTGTTCTATGAATATATGGTCTGCTGATTACTGTGATTATAAATAGTATTGTGCACGTGGATGCGAAGGGATATCTGATCTGGTAATTGTGAAGTCAAACACAGCCCAAATTGACTTACCTGCCCTCTCCCAGGGTGTGGAAACCTGGTTCCAGCGCCCTCCCATACTGCTTCGGGTGAGACTTTGGCCTGTGCAAGCAGGTCACTGCTAAAAGGGCCAGTAGTATAGGGGTTTGTTGACAAACCTTAACCTTCGAACCTAGGTCAGGAACCCTCAAGCCAACAAATGGTTCCGTTGCTGAGACAGGGAGCATTTTGAGAGAGGGATCGGGTGATGCCAAGGCCGTATTGGAAACCTGAGTGAAAATAAATTGATGAATGGTTTGAACAGAAAGTTCAGGAGTTTGTAGTAAAAGAAAACCATAGTAAGAAGTTGACCACCAAAGAGTGGAAGAATAAGTATATTTTCACGGAGATATACGAGATATTCTTTGTAACAATTGCGATTGAGCTCCAGGAGTGGCTTGCAAGGTTAGTCGAATTTTAGAAGTGTTGGAAGGACGAGCGGGTTACGCAGTGGACCCCTGAGTCAATCCAGCAGTTGGAGAAGACTGATAACACCATCACTCGCACGGTGGACCACTGGGTGGACAGTGTACTAGGAGGGTTTGTAATAGAATTTACCATCGACCAGTTCGTCTCTTACTCCAAAGCAGAGTGAAGATTCTTCAATGGTTTTCGAGATAATTTTCTGAAGACCTTACCACTGTTGATTAATATATTACTGTGCAAAAAGAGTATTTTGTGTAGCCACACCGAATGAATGACCTCTGATCTAGACGGGAGTACGACACAAAGCAGTTAGTACTATCAGACCAACCAAGAAGGAGACAGATCTATCTATAGTTCGGTAAGAGAAGTAGTTGTGCAGAGTCCTCCAGCCGCAACACTTTCCAACCAACATAGAGGTAAGAACTCACCTACACCTCCGCCACCACCAGAAGACGACATGGATATGCACATGAATTTGCCTACCTTTAAGGGTGTGGGGGATGAAGACATGGATCAATTCTAGTTTATCGCAGGGTTGGTCTGAACTGCGCAAAATGTAGCTAGTGATACAGTGAAAAGGGCATAGTTGTCCCTGGCCTTCGAAGGAAGAGCCTTGGACTGGTACATGGGATACATTGACCAACATGCAGATGCGGCCATTGAAGAAATTAAGAATACCTTGAAGCAACAATTCAAGAAGCCTAAGGCCTACTCTCAAATAGTAGTTGATATGAAAGACTTCAAGCAGGGACCCTCTGAGTCCGTGTGGGAGACCGATCAGTGACTAAAGAAGGTGATTAGAGAAGGAGGTTTTCAGTATGATGACAAACAACACATGGAATGGTTCATTGTGATGCTATTGCCTCACCTGCGTGTACCTATGGGTCATAAAATCTTCGAATCGTAGGAAAAAGATTTGGAGGTCACTATGAAATTAGAAGACGCACCCATAGATGATGCCCAACTAGGCGTCCAACAGATCCAAGTACAATTGGAGGCGATGCACATGGAGATCCAGAACCTGCAAAAAGAACAAGGAACATAAGCTAGCCCCGAAATATGGTGCATATGATGCCGGACAAATGGTCACACCAAGGATAACTGCCCTCTATTAGCAAACTATATGCAGGCTGGGGGACCTAGTCCGTTGCGCCCTAGGGAAGTTGTAGGATCAAGTGGGCCAGTGTTATGGTGTGATGATTGTCGCGTTGCAGGGCTTCATGATAAAAACCATTGTCCCCACCTTGCTGTGTATGTCCCGGAGGTAAAGCAGCAATGGTGCAGGTTCTGCAGGTCGGTAGGACATGATGAACATAACTGTCGGATGTATGATTTGATGATAGATCAAGGGAACCTCTATAGGGTACAGTTGGATCCATCCTCACTGAGATCCCTCTCAAGCGTAGGTAGCTCCCTAGCCAAGGGCAGGGGAGGTGGGAGAGGTGGAAGCGCAGGTCGGGGATGAGGGCAACTAATTTGTTATAATTGTGGGGAAGTAGGACACTTCGCTAAGGACTGTCCCAATCCTACAGGGAAATCCTGCCGGTACTACAGACAGTTGGACCATGCAATTGAAGACTGTCTGATCTTGATAGAAAAGATACAGGAGAAGTAGCCAACACCTACATAGAATGTGCAGAGGGTTAAGGCTGAACTGCAAGACAAGGATCCAAGTGTGAATGTGGTAACATGAAGTGGGATGGCCACCATAGGGCCCGGAGAGAAGACTGCGCCTGAACCCATGATCCGATAAGTAGTTATCAATCAGGAAGGTTTGGATCTAAGAAATGAAAAAAGAAATGTTGGTCACCGCTCGTGCAGACTCTGTGGAGGCAAAGGCGTCTACTTCGCAACTACCAGAAGGCCTCAAGGTAGGTGGAGAGGTCAAGCCCTTTTTACAAGCATGTATGAAGCTACTGCACAACCCAAAAGCTGTTGAAAATATTCAGGAATTAATAGATAGTTGCGCAGCATGACCTAGCCCCGCTTCGGAAGTCAAGGCCGTACACAAACTATATAGATATAAGAAACGCACTGGTAGGGAAATGTGGTTGGGTGTGCAGATTGGCGATTATGAGATGGATCAGGTTATCTTGGACCTAGGGTTAGATGTGAACGTATTACCTAAAAATAATTGGCAACGAATGGGGGAACCTAATTTAGAATGATCCACTATCCAGCTGCATATGGCCAATCAGCAGAAGATCATAACCTTGGGGAGACTGTCAGAGATCGTGGTAGATATCGCAGGGGTCAAGGTCCAGGTTGATTTTGAAGTCATTCAGATTGTAGAAGATGCAGACCCCTACCTTGTGCTTCTCGGGTTAGATTGGGCCATAGATATGGGAGGTATCATTAATTTGAAGAAAAGGAGTATGGTATTTGAGAATAACGGTACTAGGGTGATAGTACCATTAGATCTTGCGAAAGGTGAACAATACACAGAGACAGTGCATGACGAAGAGGAGGTGGATCACATATATAAGTTAACTGCGTAGGATGAATATTGGATCAACCCCATGGTGGATGGAGTACTCTGCTGGGAAAATGACAGTGAATGCTTCTCCGACTCCGATGGGGAGATAGAGAATTGGAAAAATCGGTTGCATGATGTCTCTGGGCTGTGATATCTTCACGTCACAAGGGACTTCTGCTGTGTCTCCTCAGAGGTAAGAGACCTACCTTATTTTGATGGTTCTTGTAATATTAAGGAATTTCTACAAGCCTTCGAAGCTGAGGTTCCAAGGGAACGAAGGCTATGGGCCCTTAGGTTAGCCCTACATGAAACACCTGCGCGGTGGGGGGAAACGCATGAGGGGGCATTCTAGGATTGGGAGGAGTGTTGGGATATGATGATCCTACGATTCGAGCCCCACGATGACGTACAAAATCAGACGTTTCTTGGGCCAGAAAGCCCAAGCGAATATCAGTTCGCTTGGAAAGAATAGTGGTGCGATAAGACTACCAAAGAAGGGTTTCATTTGTTTATTCATGCCCTGGGACCAATTCCCATGGCTTGGTACTTAGATGCAGAGCTCCATCAACGCACCCGCCACTGGGAGACCTTGAAGGATGGATTTCTGGGAACATTCAGGCTAATAGGTTGGCCAGAGGCGCTGAACGCAGCTCTGTGAGACAGTGACACTATAGTGTGGGGTGAATCGCACCTATATGTCGCCCCTGAAGTACCCGCATGGGAAATTCAGGTACCAAGTATGGTCAACTACCGAAACCTAGCCCCAATAGAAGATAAGGATGATCCAAAAGATGTTCCCAACTCAGAATTGGATGGAACGCGTGCAACTACCAAACCGCTCGGGTTGCGAACATGTAGCATCAGGGCGCGCCCCACGTTGGCCAGGAATGGGGATGTGGAGGTAGGCGGTAGGATTATCATCTATCCGATGACTCCTACGGTAAGAGGAAATCTGCGTTTGACTCTCGACCACGCAGGATACTACAAAAAGTTAGTGCAAAGGTATGCACTGATCACAACATCTTCGAAAGACTTGCCTAGGAAAAAGGCCCGATTCTGTTGGAACGACATATGTCAAGCAAACGTGTTTTTAGTTGCAAGGTACCTAGGGATCAAGCCTCTATTGGGGGAAGATGCGAAGAAGGTGTAGATGTGTAACCCAAGCATAGCACGTATGCCAAGCACATAGGAGGTGCGAAAACTAGTCGTTGGCACGATAACAATTGGTAAGAAGCAAGAGTTACCGTTGAAAGGAGTTGCCTGCTGGCATTTAATGAGGAAATTCATGAGGATTTTTTACCGTTTACTCGATATTAAGTTCCCTATAAAGTGTATCCTACCATTGGAAGATCACAGGCACTATAAAGAGGGCAGGATAACTCAGATAAGGGTTTTTTCTCACTTGCATGGCTTGTTCCTATCATCCTTGTCTCGAACGACCTTGAGCTATAATATTTTTCGGGTCTACGTTGTTCCTTTCATGTCTGATCCACCTTCCCCTTCTGATAGTAGCCACCCAGGGTT
This sequence comes from Pinus albicaulis, assembly GCA_034641835.2. Lineage (NCBI taxonomy): Eukaryota > Viridiplantae > Streptophyta > Pinopsida > Pinales > Pinaceae > Pinus > Pinus albicaulis. The sequence goes on along the minus strand of JAXQQM020075790.1, from coordinate 104 downwards.
GGGATTCATTTTCCACACTAGGATGACAACCACTAACCCTGTTGAACCTCCAGCACCTACAGACCCAGAAACTCAGGGAGTAATGGAGATTGGGTTGTGAGCCT